>CM035441.1:115886249-115888749 GCA_020310875.1 Ceratopteris richardii | reverse complement strand
TTATACATATTTTCATGCCCATTCGTATGGGACTTGTACCCATTCATTGTACCCCTTAGTTCACCCTTCAATTGAACCTTAATAAGACTAAAAAATGCCAATATGACCATGCCACTCTAACATTGGCATGCACGGTGGACCCAAATCCCACACCATGTTTACCAATGTCCTAGGCTTTCTAAATGCTACTACCCTTATGAACAAGGCTTGTAAACCAAAGTGCATGGTTATACCATGGTATGGAGTGCAAACAATGCCCATAACAAGTCCAGAACTATGAGAAATGTGTAATGCAAAGCAAAGTGCTCGGAACTGAATCCAAGATATGCAAGTACACTACACATAACCCATAGTCTGCCCTCCTATATGCAGTAACATGAAGTAAAAAGGGGAACATAATTACATGGCTTCATCTTATACATCAATGACATCATTGTCATATATCTTCTTACAATACATCAATTTGATACACAATCTATGCAAATCGGTAAGAGGGCAGGATCATCCAATCATAGCTTTATCATTAGCAAGCTTTACTTCTATTCGGCATAGTCCTCTCTCCATAAGTACTACAACATAAATCATCAAAAAATGATCAAGCAGAGCTTGTTGTTTTGGATTAGTATGATCAACATCAAATAACCATATATGAAGACTCGAATCAACATGAAGGTGTGTATCCCATAGTGCCACATCAACCACCATTCCAATCATACACACAAAAAGAAAAATCAGTGAATGCTTCTATCGTATCAACGCTACCTCACATTCACAATCCACATGGAGTGTTTCTGCCGACTTGATGCTACCTCACACTCTCTCAGTACCAAAAACAAAAGAAAAGACTGCTTCTGCCGAGTTAACACTACCTCACACTCATATCGCACCATAACATGCAAATGCTCATCCCCATGGCATCAAAATGAGACTAAGGACACATACTCCATGCGGTTTCATCTTTGATATACGAACATGGTACCCTAATGAAAGTGATATGAGGAAGTGAGGAGTAGAAGAGGATCTAAGTTTCGTTGTGATTGCTGACCAACCAATCAAAAAACCAAGTACTATTTAATGTGTATATTGATTATTTAATTTTTAATAGTAGTGAGATTATGGAAATTATTTTTTGACACAACACAAACCAGAGAAATTATGATCTCTCCAAAATCATTCAACAAACGGAAATTATGACAATCACACAATGTAAATATTGCATAAATTTAAACTCTCTTGATTTGTCCTTTCTCTCGCTCTCAACAGGATCCATCTCATCAAATTGATCACCCGCAAAGGAGCAAACATTGGACTTGATGCCTCCAGCTCCTAATTCCATCAGATACAATGCAAAATAGAAGAATCCAACTTGCATTCTTGAGCCAACAGAGTATGCGATAGATTTGTTAGGGAGTATCTTGTAGGGGGCAGGCTTTAGTGATGGCAAAGAAACTGCCAAGGTAACGAGAATAAGTGCCAGAAAATAACCACACATGAAGAGTGCAAGTGTCCAGTATCCGCCCAAATAAGCATCTGCTAGGAATGCCCCAACAAGAGGTGTGAGAAATGTCGTGCCTGTCCAATTGTTAACATTTTTTGCAGATTCAGCTATGCTTTCATGAAGCTCCCTTGACAAATAAATCACAAGATTTGAAGAAATAGCATAAAATGCAATCCTTTCGCAGATTTCACAACCAAAGATCAAAAAGCACGCTTTCCAATTGCCAGTCTTAGATTTGGATGCAGGCTTACCATGAAAATATATTGAAGAGTTTTGGAACTGATCAGAGTACTCCAATTATTTTTGGAGACAATATGAGTTCATTATATTTGGCAGCTAACCCATTTTTTCATGCTAGGACTAAGCATATAGAGATTCAGTATCATTTCTTGAGAGAAAAGCTACTTGATAAAGAGATTGAAGTGATGTATACTCCAACCAAAGAACAAGTTGCAGATATGTTAACAAAAAGCTTGGATGGACCTAAGCTACAAAGATTCAAGGAGATGGCAAGAGTGAAGAAGAATGGAATAATCACAACTAGTGATTGAGGGGGAGCTGTTGGAACACAACAATCACAAATTGATGATTACAAAGAGCTTGAAGCATGTCAAAGATCAGATTGAAGTTCAAGAAATCACTTGAGAAAGTCAAGAGATCTCAGAAGTGAAGTTTGTATACATATGTATCTTACAGTTGGAAATTCTTATAATATGAGTATAGATAATCCTTAGAATGATAAGGAGTAATGTAATAGACATGGGATAAGTCTAGAACCATATGTATATAAGTCAATGATGTAAAGAAATACATGAGAGATTCATTAGAAGACAAGTGTCATAGAGATAGATGTGAAGAGAGTCATCTTCAGAAAATAGCGACGAGTATTTCGTAGATTTCTCTCAGTCTCATCAAGTGGATCAGAAATCGTTTTGTACACATCTAATCTAGAAGCTAATGAAGCTATGTTCAAAGTTTCATGATCTAATTCTTTTCCTGCTG
>CM035441.1:115868749-115873749 GCA_020310875.1 Ceratopteris richardii | reverse complement strand
ATGATTTACCTCCAATGGTGTGCTTGAAGGCCTGCAATCCTCCATGTTGAATTTGACCAGAAGATTCTTCAAGTACCTCTCTTGTGTAACATATACTCCATGTTGAGTATATACAATCTGCATTCCTAAGAAATAAGATAAGTTTCCCAAATCACTTATCTTAAACTCCTTCTCTATTTGTTTCTTAAGCTCATTAATTCCTTGAGCATCTGTACCTATGACAATGATATCATCAACATAAATACACATATATATGTATCCATTTTCACTTGCCTTCGCTAGCAAGCTACTATCTGCCTTTGATGCTTGAAATCCACATTCATTCAAGAACTTAACAAGCCTATAATTCCATGCTCTTGGAGCCTGCTTCAACCCATACAAAGCTCTCTTGAGCTTACACACATAATCTGATCCAATTGAATCCATGAAGCCTTCTGGTTGCTCCATATACACTTCATCTGCAATGTATCCATTCAGGAATGCATTCTTCACATCTAATTGTGATAACTTCCATCCTTTACAAGCAGCAATAGCAGTCAATGATCTAATTGTAGACATCTTAGCAACATGACTAAAGGTTTCATCATAATCTACCCCATAAGTTTGGGCATAACCTTTGACTACAAGTCTAGCCTTGTATCTAGAAACCTTACCATCTACAAACCTTTTTGTTTTATACACCCACTTACATCCAATGACTTTCTGATTCTTTGGTCTTGGCACTAATTCCCATGTTTCATTTTCAAGTAGAGCATCATACTCTTCTTGCATTGCCTTCTCCCAATTCTGTTTACCTTTAGCTTCTTCAAATGTGATTGGATCCTCTTCTGTCTTCACAATGTAAGCATAATCTTTTGTTGTTAAGAAAGATGTATCATAGCTATACCTGATAGGCTCTTTTCTTTCCCTTGAGGATCTTCTGACCTCTGCGCTTCTTGAAGTCTCAGCCACATTTGATTCTGGATCAAATCTTGGCCCATCTTCAACATTATCCTGCCATTTTCTTTTACAATCAACATCATCAATATCTTCTTCATACACACTTACTTTTGTCTTCCCTTTTCTTTGTATTTCTTTGTCATCTGCATAATCACTTGTTGACCCTGTATACCATGTGCTTTGCTCATCAAATGTAACATCTTTGGTAACAAGAAGTTGCTTTGTAGATGGACTCCACAATCTGTAACCCATCTGTCTATCATCATACCCAATAAACACATACTTCTCTGCTTTGGGTTCTAGCTTATGTCTCAATTGTGAAGGAACATAAGCATATGCTAAACATCCAAATACCTTACAATGATCAAGAGTAGGTTTCTTACCCCACCATGCTTCATAAGGAGTTCTTCCCTCCAATGCTTTACAAGGTAACCTATTCACAAGATATGTTGCAGTGTTGATAGCTTCTGCCCATAAGTAATTTGGGAAATTCTTTTCCTTCATCATTGCTCTTGCAAACTCTACAAGAGTTCTATTTCTTCTTTCTGCAACTCCATTTTGTTGAGGGGAATACCTGCAAGTTACTTCTCTTTTTATACCTGCATTCCACAAATAATCATCAAACTCTTTAGAAAAATACTCTCCAACTCCATCTGATCTCAACCTCTTGACTTTTTGTCATGTAATCCTTTCTGCATAAACATGATAATGCTTGAATGTCTTGAACACTTCTGATTTGTCCTTGATTACATATAAAGTAATCCATCTGGTTGCATCATCAACAAACAACACATAATATCTAGATCCATTTATGCTATAGTCCCTTGAAGGACCCCACACATCTGTATGAACTAACTCAAGCATGTTTGAATACTTGTATCCTCATTTGTTGTAAGAACTTTTGTGTGCTTTACCTAATTGACAAGCTTCACACTTGTACACCATGTGTTGCCCTTCAACTTTTGGCAAACCAAGCACCACATCATTCCTTGACATTTCCTTTATAGCTCTCTCATTGAAATGACCTAATCTTTTATGCCATAGGTCTAATTCAGACATCTTTTGACTTCCATAAGTAAATAGAGCATGTCACAGATTACCTTGGACTTTGAGAGTAAACAACCTTCCTTCCTTTTTACCTGCAATTGTGTTTCTATATCCCTGATTTGGATCTTGCACATAGACACCATCATTCGTGAATCTGACTTGATATCCTTTCTCCACAATTTGCCCTACACTTATAAGATTTTTAGGAATAGTAGGAACATAAAGTACCTTGCTCAAAAGTGTACTTCCACTCTTTGTCTTCACTGATCCAATGCTCTCCACTTTATGCTTGGTGTTGTCACCTGTTTGAACTGTATGTCCATTCACCTTTGCTTCCATATCGGTCATCAATGATATATTACCACTCAGATGATTGCTAAATCCTGAGTCAATATAGAACACCCTTTGATCTTCTCCTACTGATTCATGAGTTGCATTCAAGATGAGAGTCATGTCATCCTTTTGATCTGATGCATAATTATAATAATTGTTTTTGTAGGACTGAGGTTGAAAACTTCATCCACCTCCTCTAGCATATGATGTCCTACCACCTCTTCCTCTGAAGTTACCTCTTTGGTTTCTGCCTCCTCTACCTCTTTGATTAAAAGTTTGATTATTGCTTCCACCATTTTGATTGTTATACCAACAATCATTTGCCAAATGATTGGTTCTGCCACAAATCCAACAAGCTTTAGTATTATCTTTATTGTTACCTCCTCTTCCTTTACCTCTGAAGTTCATCTTTCCTTTCGTAAAGTTAGCTTGACTTGAGGTCCCTTCATAATCAGTTGATTGCTTCCCTTTGCCATTCTTTTTCTTATCGTTGGAGTACATAGCTTGACTTGCACTCCTATCATTATCTCCCTTAATGTCCTGCTCAAAAGTTAGCATGTGTCCTAGCAATTGATTTAGATGAGGAGTAAAGTGATCAAGTGACAATTCTATGGACAATATGAAAGGCTTCCACTTCTCATCTCCTCTCAGACCTGTAAGTATTTGCCTTACCAACTTATCCTCTTCAATGTCTTCATCTACTGCTCCCAAGCTATCTGCAATATCCTTCATTCTTGCCACATAATCAGAAATTGATTGTGAACTCTTCTTCTTAAAGGTTATAAACTCTGCCCATAATGAAGACTTCCTTGACTTGGTTGTACTTTGGAAATGCTCTTCCAAAGCATTCCAAACATCTGTTGCACTTTCTAATCCTCTGATGTGAGGTAAAAGATAATCATTTACAGCCATGTAAATGATGCTCCTAGCTTGAGCATCCTTTCTCATCCAGGTCTTGAAATCTGCAAGCTCTTCCCTAGTTGGAATACTAGGATCTGCAAACTCAAGCTTTTCTTCTTCTCTTGTAATGAATGACATCAAAACTTTGCTCATGAGGTGTGCCTCCATCCTCATGGACCAAGCTGGATAGTTCTCCCTATCTAGCTTATCAATCTGCAAGCTTTCTTCCATCTTTTATCTTCTGTGTCTGCAATTACTATGATTTATGATAGTAAAATGTACCTTTGATATGAAGCTTTGATCTTTATTGATCCTTCAAACTCATGCTTTGTACTTCTGTAGGTTATCTTCAAGAATTTGTCCTTGTCCACCTTCAATTAGAAGGAACTTCAATATCTGTAGCAGTCGGGACTTCCAATGCCTTTACTTCACTTGTATTGCACCTTCAGCTCTGATACCACTGTTGGAGACCTCTTAATCTCCAAAGGCTTGATCTATACTGATCTAAGAGAACCTCTATATCAGTTATAGACCAAACTTTACACAAATTTTACTTTGACTTACCAAACATTCATGAACAATTCTCTGATTGAGAATGTTTCTTCTTCAAGAAGTCTACTTCAAAGATTGACTTCATTACCTGCACATATCTTCAGATTTCTTCAATCTAATGATATATATACATCCAAGCTACCTTTGTGCAATCACATCAACCATTAGTCCTTCAAAAGAACTACTATATTTCTAATTTGATTACTTAGATCAAACCTGTGTCAGAAACTGTCTTTCGGAAATGACGACTTCGACATGGTCAACTTCTTAAGTTGATTTCTCACAGCACAGATCCCGTTTTGCTAAATGCTTTTAGCCATAGCTTCCTTATCTTCTAACTTAGATTTTGAGTGCTCACTTATCAAAAACTTTACACTGTGCAGTGAGATCTAAGCAAAACATTGACACAAAAAAGTGTGCGACTCTGAGAGATTTTTCTGCACACTCTACATACAAATGTTCCTATTGATCATTCTCATAGTAGGAAAGGAATTAGATTATAAAACTCTGAACATAACTTTATTAGCTTCCATATTAGATGTGTACAAAAGGATTTCTGATCCACATGATCAGACTGAGAGAAATCTACAAAGTACTCGTCGCTATTTTCTGAAGATGACTCTCTTCACATCTATCTCTAAGACACTTGTCTTCAAATGACTCTCCTCATATGTTTCTTTACATCATTGACTTATATACATATAATTCTAGAATTATCCCACATCTATTACATTACTCTTTATCGTCCTAAGGATTATCTCTACTCAGATTACAAGAATTTCCACCTGTAATGTACATATGTATACAAACTTCACTTCTGAGATCTCTTCACTTTCTCAAGTGTCTTCTTCCACTTCAATCTGATCATGAGCTTAATTCAAACTCTTTGTAATCACCAATTTGTGATTGTTGTGTTCCAACAAAAGGCATCATAGAAGCTGCAAAGGAAGTAATATGGTTAAAGACTCTTATGAAGAGTTTTGATATTGTTTAGAGTACTCGTATCGATTGTGGAGACAATATGAGTTCTTTATATTTGGCAACAAATCCTGTATTCCATGCTAGAACTAAACATATTGAGATTCAGTATCATTTTTTGAGAGAGAAGGTTGTTGATAAAGAAATAGAAGTTATGCATACTCCTACAAAAGATCAACTTGCAGATATGATGTGTCACAAAAAGTTTGGATGGATTAAAGTTGCAGAGGTTTTTAAGATATGGCAAGAAT
>CM035441.1:115826396-115841249 GCA_020310875.1 Ceratopteris richardii | reverse complement strand
CGAGGTGGAGGACGAGGAGCACTACACATGTAGATGCCAGGCATATGAGGACATCAGAGACCGCTACCCAAAGCTCTTCAGGGGGCCTAGAGAGATCAGGGCTTTATTGGGGACAGAGAACCAACGCCCTCTAGGTCGTTTCCTAGTGGAGCTCCAGCACCGTCGCGCATCACTCCTCCAGCAGCAGATGGAGATACACCTGACCCCCCCCCCCTCAGACTTATATTACAGATTTTTTCAGACCCACATACACTCGAGGGCCCAGCTCGATGCGGGGTGTCACATTACACAGAGCAGAGGAGCTTAGACGACGGCGTCGACGACCGAGACCCCTTGTCCGGAGAGCTCGTCCACATCAGAGAGAGATTCAGGCGATTCACGCACGCCATGACATGGAGATACAGAGACGTCAGCAGCGCACCCCTATCGATTTGGACACCCAGAGCATTTTGAGGATCGCCATGATGCCTTACCCACCGATGCATTATATCCTACACCCACTCCAGGCATTTAGGGGGTTGTGATACCATCAAGCCTCCCCTCCCTATGCATATCATATTTGTATCTCACCCATTGAGCATATAGAGTGCATACCCATAGCACCCCACACCCTTGATACCAGCTACTATCCCTCCTTTTATACCCGTTTGCAGTACTCACACTTTATTTTCGTTTTGGATCACAGTGGATTGGATCATACTGATGTATATGTTTTGTCTCATAGGCCGATTTTGGCCTCTAATAGACGTTAAAAAGTCTTTCTTTCTTTCTTTCTTTCTCTCTCTCTCTCTCTCTCTCTCTCTCTCTCTCTCTCTCTCTCTCTCTCTCTCTCTCTCTCTCTCTCTCTCTCTCTCTCTCTCTCTCTCTCTCTCTCTCTCTCTCTCTCTCTCTCTCTCTCTCTCTCTCTCTCTCTCTCTCTTTTTCTCTCTCTCTCTCTCCCTCCTTCCCTCCCTCCCTCCCTCCCTCCCTCCCTCCCTCCCTCTCTCTCTCTCTCTCTCTCTCTCTCTCTCTCTCTCTCTCTCTCTCTCTCTCTCTCTCTCTCTCTCTCTCTCTCTCTCCTCTCTCTCTCTCTCTCTCTCTCTCTCTCTCTCTCTCTCTCTCTCTCTCTCTCTCTCTCTCTCTCTCTCTCTCTCTCCTCTCTCTCTCTCTCTCTCTCTCTCTCTCTCTCTCTCTCTCTCTCTCTCTCTCTCCCCCTCTCCCCCCATTTCTGTCTCGCCCTCTCCCCCCCTCTCTCTGGCCCTCTCCCTCCCACTCTTTCCCCCTCGCCCCCCCACTCTCTCCCCCTCGCCCCCCACTCTCGCCCACTCTCCCCCATGTCTCTCCCCCTCTCCTCCCCTCTCTCTCCCCCCCGTTCTCTCCCCCCTTCTCTCTCTCTCTCCCCCCCCCCCCGTCTCCCTCTCTCTCTCTCTCTTTCATGGGTATCTCTACATGCATACTACAGAGATCTATATCAGCCTTGCCATCTTTTTTTTCAGTACTTTTATCTTTTCCGATTGACAGAAGATACACCCATGTACATTGATTTGTCTCATAGGCCGAGTTCGGCCTCCTAATAGACATAAAAACACTTTCTTTCTTTCTTTCTTTCTCTCTCTCTCTCTCTACACATGTAGATGCCAGGCATATGAGGACATCAGAGACCGCTACCCACAGCTCTTCAGGGGGCCTAGAGAGATCAGGGCTTTATTGGGGACAGAGGACCAACGCCCTCTAGGTCGTTTCCTAGTAGAGCTCCAGCACCACCGCGCATCACTCCTCAAGCAGCGGATGGAGATACACCTGGCCCCCCCCCCCCTCAGACTTATATTACAGATTTTTTCAGACCCACATACACTCGAGGGCCCAGTTCGATGCGGGGTGTCACATTACACAGAGCAGAGGAGCTTAGACGACAGCGTCGACGACCGAGACCCCTTGTCCGGAGAGCTCGTCCACATCAGAGAGAGATTCAGGCGATTCACGCACGCCATGACATGGAGATACAGAGACGTCAGCAGCGCACCCCTATCGATTTGGACACCCAGAGCATTTTGAGGATCGCCATGATGCCTTACCCACCGATGCATTATATCCTACACCCACTCCAGGCATTTAGGGGGTTGTGATACCATCGAGCCTCCCCTCCCTATGCATATCATATTTGTATCTCACCCATTGAGCATATAGAGTGCATACCCATAGCACCCCACACCCTTGATGCCAGCTACTATCCCTCCTTTTATACCCGTTTGCAGTACTCACACTTTATTTTCGTTTTGGATCACAGTGGTTTGGATCATACTGATGTATATGTTTTGTCTCATAGGCCGATTTTGGCCTCTAATAGAGGTTAAAAAGTCTTTCTTTCTTTCTCTCTCTCTCTCTCTCTCTCTCTCTCTCTCTCTCTCTCTCTCTCTCTCTCTCTCTCTCTCTCTCTCTCTCTCTCTCTCTCTCTCTCTCTCTCTCTCTCTCTCTCTCTCTCTCTCTCTCTCTCTCTCTCTCTCTCTCTCTCTCTCTCTCTCTCTCTCTCTCTCTCTCTCTCTCCCCCCCTCTCTCCCCCTCTCTCTCTCCCCCTCTCTCTCTCTCTCTCTCTCTCCCCCTCTCTCTCTCTCTCCCCCTCTCTCTCTCTCTCTCTCTCTCTCTCTCTCTCTCTCTCTCTCTCTCTCTCTCTCTCTCTCTCTCTCTCTCTCTCTCTCTCTCTCTCTCTCTCTCTCTCTCTCTCTCTCTCTCTCTCTCTCTCTCTCTCTCTCTCTCTCTTGCATTAGACATCTGCAATCTTGCACTCCTCCATCTATTCCATCATATGCCTCTCTCAACTTCCCACCTTCACCATCTAATCGCTCGTGCAATACGAAAGCTGATCCAGAGAAGATTCACATGAAGAAAGACCGCCACAGGACAATGTAGCAGACGAAGAAGAAGCTTCAGAATTTTGGACCGATTCAAGTGTAGAGTCATGGAAAGGGCTGGACAGCAGCAATGGAACTTCTCAAATTGTAATTCTAGTGATTCTTTATACATAGCATCTCACAAAGTCTTATCTGAGTCAGAAACACTTGAAGATGAGCAAGATACACTACAACTACCTTCACAAAGAAGGCAGTCTCCAGATTCATACCCACTACTACAAAAATCATCATTGCTATGCCAGGTGATTTATCCTTAAAAATCGATTCGAGCATTTCAGGTAACATCAACTATGCATTTGGACGAACAGAACTTGATGACATGGGTCTCTCAAAATTAGCGAGAGCCACGATGCCATTCTTGGGTAACCCCCAAGAAATTGGCAAGGTATTGCTCGCGCTGTTTAAGTCTTTTCTCTCCCTACCAAATGGCACATTGACGAAAGGGATTTTAGCATCAATGTTGGGAACAAATCTGATTATGGAACCAAGGCAGGCAGGCATCTACTCAGGAAAGTCAGGTCAGAATACTCTCACAGAGTGTGCAACCTTATTTTCATCAGGTGACCCTGATCCCATTTTTATGAAGACATCTTACATTATTCAAGGCATGTCCCCTGTTGAAGGACAACTTACTCTTCACAGATATTAAAATCTGTGAGCCATTATACTGCTTTGTATATGTTAGCTAAAGGAACACAGAGGTTTGTAAGGTATATCTTCCCAACCTTTATCAAAAGGTGTTCCTATTTGATCAATCACCACCAGGACGTGTGTTCAGCAGGTCTTTAGCCAATGCTATATGTGGATCAGATTATGTGTCACTTGCATTGTTTGTTGTACCCTTGATATCACATGTATTTCTCTTAGAATATCCTCTTGCACTTACCCTTGTATTGCTATTGTGGAAGTGAAGTATCACTTGCCATAAAATGTTTTCATTGGTCTCTTGGTCTCTTATTGTTACCATAAGTCTATTCATAGCTAGTGTATACTTCACTCTCGCCCTTACCAACCTTCCCATTCTTTTGTTGCATTATTCATTCGCCAGTCTGACGGTGAAATTTGACACTCTGTGGCATCTCATCCATCATGTCCTAGTCCATTTTGTCCTAACCAATTCGAATCCTAGTGTAGTCTCAATGTCTCATCCAATTCATCTCATACACTACTAACCGGATGCAATGTGGCCTACTCTACCCAAGAGAACAGTCAAACTTTTTCAAGCCGAAACTCTTTTCCTATAGTAGTAGCAAAAGCAATAAGTTTATCTTTTGCCAATTTTTCCCTTTTCCATAGGGCACACACCTGAGCTCAAGATGAAGAATCCTTTAGCCCTGCCAGAATCACTATCAAAGTATATCATAGGAGCAAAATTACCCCACCATTACACACCCTTAAGAGGTACTCCTCTCACCTTACTCCTGATGAGCGTTAAAACAGAGAAAGAGGAAGGAAAAGAGGAAGCGATACTGAAAATTACATTGCTACAAAGGGCTTCAAGGAACAAAATTACCCCACTATTACACACCTTTAAGAGGTACTCCTCTCACCTTACTCCTGATGAGCCTTAAAGCAGAGAAAGAGGAAGTAAAAGAGGAAGCGATACCGACAATTACATTGCTACAAAGGGCTTCAAGGAGCTCGACCACCTTCCAAGAGGTGCTAAGGTCTTCTGTAGGTGAAGGATCAAATATGGAAGAGGAATTGACCTCCTTGCTATCAAGGATCAATATCAAATTCCCTATTTTCAAGCGAGGTGCCCACAAGGACTCTGACAACTATGTTCGGAGGTTCCTTCCCCTCTTCAAGAGCAAAGGATTACAACACCAAGAAGATGCATTCCTTCCATTCTTCAATCAGCCTTAGAGGGGCTTGTTGATAAGTGGTATAGTCAATACAAGGAAAGTTACTCGACAACTTGAGAAGATCTCAAGTCAGCTTTCATCGGTTCATTCCAACCAAGTCATTCAATAGAGAGAACTTTAGATGAACTTGAAAAATCTTAAGCTACATGCAAATGAGATGCTCTCCAAAATAATGATGTGAGCATGGACATTCGTCTCAAGACTCCTGGATTATCCCAGAGAATTCATGAGTAAGAAATGGGTAGCGAAATCTCTATCAAAATCATTTCATTAGAACTTTGAGAGCTTTTCGAACCTGATGCCTCTCTCAAGGAGTTTGAGGCTTCCGCTCAAGGATAGAGGATGCACAAGTGCACTTTGGCATAACCCTAATGAAAGGCTCCGCAATGAGGAATCTATCTCTAAGCTTCAGAAGGGACAAGAAACCCCATGGTTAGAGAAGGCACTAGCAGAAGAAAAAGCGTCATTAAGAGAAAAGCATGATGAGGTGACCCAAGGCCAGGAGCTGGAGGACTAGACAATTTTTTTTCTTTCTGTTACTTTTGTGTTATTATGGTTATTGACTCACTCCCACATAACTCACAGGTTACATTGCTGAGCACTGTGGCCTATTTGGTCTGCATTAACAAAATCTATTGTAAATCCTACGGCTATTTTTTTAAGCCTTGTAAATGCACTATGGACCAACTCAGCCACAGCACACCTGGAAACAATGTTTTCTAAGATCTGGCATTCTGTACACAATCTCAAAAACAACTCTCTTCACCAAAGGCACTTTTCAATTCTGCCAAGGATGTGCCACCATTGAGTTCTCCCTTCAGGTATATGAAAGCCATCATTAGATCTTATTGTACATGCTACTTCAGAACATTATTACTCTCTTCAAATATGCATTCTTGATGGTTTATGCCCACATGCTTCTTATTGTGCGAGCACCACACCATACTATATACTTGTATTCTGACACTAGCAATGCATACACCTTAGCCTAACACCATATCCATTAGTCATGTTGGTAGTTTTTTACTTCAGGCCAAACAAATGAACAATACGTAGTGAAACAATATTTCTCCTTGCCAACCAAACCAAAAAAGAAAGGAAACAGGAGAAATTTTCATAAAAGTGAAATGGAGATTCACCCAAAATGTGTACTTGCAATATACCAACTCAGAAAGTAATCTCTACCCTAAAAGTGGAGGAATAGCTCCAACAGCTGCACCAATTGAAGTGTTTATAGGATGTATTTTCTTTAATGGAGTATAAACAAGTGTATATAGAGCAAGATTGATAGCTCCAAGTCCTGCTGCAACACAGTTGACCTGCAAAAATTTTACAAAAAGCTATCAAATTGAAGCAACTGGAAGATAATGTTTAAAAGGTATATTGTTTTTTCTCTTTTATTTATTTATTTATTATTATTATTATTATTATTACAAAGATACTAATGTTAAAAATATGTAAGTGATGGCCTAACCATCAACAACAAGAATTGTACACTCACTTGACTTGTCAGCAGAGCAATACCACTGATACTTGTAGCAGCTGCTAATACCACAGCATGTTCTAGTGATATACGACCAGAAGGGAGTGGTCTCCAGCATGTCCTCTTCATTCGAGCATCATTTTCAACTTCAAGGACCTATAAATAAGGTAAGCAAGGGAAAGTGAACAGCAAAACCAGTGAAATGATCATAAAATATTTTACTATTTGAGTTCTGCATAAGATAATCAACTGAATCAAGGATAAGCTACGATTACATTTGAAATGTCTAAAGAACATTGAAAGTCGCAAATATGGCACCTATATTCTAGACTGTACCATTAAAAGGACGAGGCATTTTTTACATGAGACTGATGAAGCTCATGTGCACCTTTATGAGCTCGGATGCATCTTACCACAGAAACAATTGCTTGATATACATGCATATACATTAAAAAGATTGCAACAAGGGAAACAAGTACCCAAAAAAGAAGGCAAAGATGAAACATATAAGAAGCACATGCAACAACAAATTACAAATCTGAAAACAAAATCAAAATTTCTTTTATTTTACTTTTATATTTCTTTACAAATTTATAACAGAAGACTGAAGTGTACGTTCATGGTGCACAACAAACCAAGGAGCAAAAACTCCAATTTCCTGTGACAATAAACTTAACTAAAAAGCAAAGAAGCACAACATTTTTCCAATCAAACAAATCAACATTAAGCAATACAGTTGATCAGAAACTTATGAATTATCTAAGACGCTTCAAAGTAACTTTAGAACAAAAAGAATATGCAAAAAGTTAAGCTCCAGATCATAAAATAATGAAAAGATAATGAATCTGATCGTTCTTTTGTTTCGGATTTTTGTTTTTTCTTTTTATCTCAATTATACTTGCACGTTGTCAAGCAAAGTGTTACACATCTATCGAAGTCCTAGAAGGATCGAAACCACCCCTGAACCATCTAGCAATAAGGAATGCCCATTGAGTGGAAACCAGTTATCTCTGCGGTTGTGTGACCACAAAAATCTATCTATCCAGGCCAGTACATTTAATGCTGATCTTAACAGTGAATAGGGATAGGCTTACATAATACAGACTAGAGTCTATGACTATGTACCAATGACAAATATGGGGACCCATTAAAATCAAAATCACCCGCAATACATCCACATGCGCTCATGAATACATGAAGACTTCAACAAGAATAGGTAGGCAAGCTGTCTCTCAATCGATGTTCATGTAGATCATGTTATTTGTAACTAAACATAAAGAAATTGCTGGTAAACTACCGATCATGGTCTTATTTAAAATACCTTACCCCAATAACAAGGATAATGATAAAAAGAGCATTGCACTAAATGTGCCATGGTCTTATTTAAAATACCTTACCCCAATAACAAGGATAATGATAAAAAGAGCATTGCACTAAATAATGCACTAAAAAGAGCATTGCACTAACAGTGAATAGGGATAGGCTTACATAATACAGACTAGAGTCTATGACTATGTACCAATGACAAATATGGGGACCCATTAAAATCAAAATCACCCGCAATACATCCACATGCGCTCATGAATACATGAAGACTTCAACAAGAATAGGTAGGCAAGCTGTCTCTCAATCGATGTTCATGTAGATCATGTTATTTGTAACTAAACATAAAGAAATTGCTGGTAAACTACCGATCATGGTCTTATTTAAAATACCTTACCCCAATAACAAGGATAATGATAAAAAGAGCATTGCACTAAATGTGCCATGGTTTCATGACTATTCTCTGTAAAGTTGCAAAACGAAAGCTAGCAAGTAAGAATTCCCTCCACTTTAAAAATTATGACTCTCCTAATGGTCACAACTCTCAGAAATAAATGACATGAAGGCTTTGACCAACATGACCTTTTGTGAAAAGGATACATATCTTTGTCAAGACACATTTCTTCATCCAAGAGTCAATGGTCATGGCTGGTCATTCAACAGATGCAATGTTTCATAAGTTATAACTAGTGGTGACTATGTGTGATCAACATCAAATATTGCACCTCCTATTCAAGGAACATGCCAATTGTTCAAAAGTTTGTGAGAAGTTGTCTGTAAAATCACCTTGCAAGTAACCTTCATGAAAAGGTGAGAGTTTTAAAAAAGAAGCTCCCTTCACATGTTTGACCTGCAAAACACAACAAAGGCAACAAAAACTTTTGCCCAAAAGTTTAGAACTGCTATATTTGGAGCTAAACAAACTTTTTGCCAGAAGATTTTGAGAGTTTAGAACCAACTTGATTCTATATTTAGAAACCTCTTGCATTAAACTTTTAGATGCCTATATGTTACTCCTTTTAACATGAGTTCTACACAATTCGGTCCTCTTGCTTCGTCCACACTTCAGCCGTCCTCCTCTTCAAGTGTATACTCGTTGCTTTCATCTGCATCTTTTCATACCAACTGCAAGTACATCTCTTCATAACCATACTCCAGTTTCCGCCTGTGTTCCTTCTAGGAATCTCTTTCCTCATGCTTTCTTGATGGGAATCTTACTGTTGTTGGTCAGTTCATCTCTTACTCATGCTTCTGCTGGAATCTATGATCTATAGCAATCTGCTGTAATTTCACATTTTGATTCTGTATTTCATTGATCATGTTCAGTTCATGATAAAACTTCTGTATTTATTTTCAGCTCACATGTTTGGAATCGGATCAGCTCATTCTTATGTACTCAGATGTTCTACAAAATCAAATCCTTCAGTCCATAGTCTCGTGTTTCTCTCCCTCTTATTCCACAGTAAACGCTTATGAGCCTACATCAATCTGCTGGAGTTTCTTCTTATGCGTTTGTTCTTAGTCATTAGCTTCAATTCATGCTGTAAACCTTTTGTATTTGTTTTCATTTAATATGTTTAGCAATGATACACCTCATTCTTATGTACTCATATGCTCTAAATAATCAGATTGTTCAATTCATAGTCTCCTGCATTCTTCTCTCTCTCTCATTCTTCCCAAAATCCTGGGAGTCCAAAATTGACATTTTGTATCAATGCAAGAGGTTTAGATTCTTCTTCTCAGGATTCCTCATCAAGTTAGTGTTAATGTCCTTTTTAGCTTTCTTCTCTTCTGAGTTAAAAAAGAGGCACACATCAAATCCTGGCTACTTCAAGAATTACTGCTACTAACAAGCTCAGAGGCATCGAATTTGATCCCTGGAAAGCGAAGCTCCAACAACTAAATATGAGCCAGGATCTTTTGGAGGATATTAACACTGACATCAATCTTGATTGTAGAAGGTACTTAAGTACCTTCAAATAAACAAAACAAAAAGCCTTGTCTATTATTGAGCTCAGCTTGAATGGCATGTACATCCACTACATCTTACGTGTCAAGTATGCAGCAAAGCTTGGATTAATTTTGAAACAATATCCATGGCAATGTTGCATGGAATATGTCAAGGTGTCTCTTTTTTAGTTATAAATGGCAAAAGAAAATTCGCTTTCATATTATCTTAATAAATTTTATTGTTGTATAACGTAATCAACTTCAGTTCATGCACCAATCTCCAGCCATGGCAATTCACTTAAAAAGTCTGCTACCCTGGTGCAGTGTTGGTGACTATGCTTCAAAAACACAATCCTAATAGTGCGGGTGCACTTCACAAAGTTGTTGTTAGATTCTCTTTTTCTTTTAACAAAACACGAAATTGTGTAAATGCTAGAGAAAAAGGAATCAAACGAAAAGAGTGTATAAAAGTGTGTCCATATAAATACTCTGAGAGGCACAATCATTGGGGAAATTTCTGCTTCAATTTTTAAAAATAATTGAACCCACCTTGGGATCACCTGCAAAACCTACTTCAAATGCCATAATTGATGATGACTATACATTTCAGGACTATCTGTGCAAGAAAAACATTGTCAGATTTCTAATCATAAGTTTAATTGAGAGGTTTGAGATTGTTTATACTACACCAATTTCTCATGAAGCTGTCATCATAATTTACTTCTATCAATCAGAAGTTTTTTAATCTTATTTCTCTTTATCCACATGAAGACAAGAAGAAGGGACCTTCTACCAATTGTGGGAACTCGAGTTCACATGTTGAATGAAGGTCATATTGGACAATTTATGGCTTGTACATGGCTTAGGTAAAGTTGGCTCACTGCCAAGTGGGATTTCAGTTAAAATGGTATGTGATGCAAGTTACATCTGTGGTGCTTTAACTTGTGGGCCCCACTTTTAAAGCTCCAATTTTATTACAAATCATGAATCTCAACTCAATTTTTTTCAAACCCCATGCAACTAATTTTGTCTAATTTTATTGATCATGAAATCTCTCGATCTGGTGTAGTACACATCAATGGACCCTGCATACTCCATGCATATGGACAGTAATCCAATACACACGTAGTGACTGCCCATGCACAACCGCCCATGGCTAGGTGACCCTTGAAAGCCACACCTCTGCAATGGCCTAGTTATAGATTACTTTTGTTTTGGTCCAAGCATCGAGTTGAAACTGCATATCTCAACCTGGTACTCGCCCCTCTAGAGTTTTCTAGATTGCCATGTGATCCTCTACTTTGAGAGTGCACATACAGACAACACCTTGTAATAAGGATTGTTTCAATTTATATCTATGTATTCTCTTCTCTTCTATTGGAGTCATCTCCCTTGCATAGTTACTTCCTAACATTACAAACTAAACATGAGAAAACAAAAGCAAAAATGTGTACGAAAATTCAGCAAGAATACCAACAAAATTTGCTAAAAGAATAAAATTATAATAAATCATAAAAAATGAAATGAATGTAGACGAGTAAACAAACAAAACATAAAAAATAAATCAAACAATAATTTGAAAGTAGTATTAGATTGATGGAAAGAAATAAGCTTTTTCAAGAGATTCTAAAATAATAATAAAATCAAATAAAAAAATACAAACAAATTTAAAAAATTTACATTGCTTGGCATGTTTGATATGATTGATACAAAGCCTTTGGACTCGTATTGGAGCCACATGTGAAGCTTTCCAAGGGATACCCCCCAAAAGTGATGATGCCGCTAACTATATGAGAGGTATCTCATATGCATCAACCATGTGGTTCACTCATTTAAGCAATGGTTGCTACTAGGCATGAGTCATGACACAGCCCATGCAATGGGAGTTGTGATCCGAAATATGGCTAATTCAAGCAAGGCACATTGGGATGTAATCAAGTCCATCACGAGGTACTTGACAAACGACCAAGTTTGAATGTCTATGTTATGGGAACCATCCTTTGGAATTGAATGGATTTTGTGATTGAGACACGTACCAAAAAACTACATGTATTTTAATTTCCATTTTGACATGAATTTATTAAGAAAATACATTGGTTTTGCAACTATACTAGTTAGAGAACAATTATCTTCATGCATAGATACAATATTATGCATATTCATGGCAAAAAATACACTCTATATGTGTACACTCCTATATACATATATACATATATATTGTCATCGTACCTTATGAACGTATGAATACTGTACGGGAAGCCTCAAATCTTAAGGTACGTACGTAGTACCTTACTAATACGTACCGTACAAATCATACAATCCTACCTTCCTAACTATGTTGGGGATATAGGCCCAAAGACTCTCCCTTCTATATTTTCTTACCCTTCCATGTAGTAGCTCTTTTAAAAAACCTCTTAAAAATTTTTTCATTTATATTCTTTGGCCGCCCAATCGGAGAGTTATAGGAATTTTTATAGTCTTGGTTTACTCGGCTAATGTGAATTGTCTCAAATGCCCAAAACTTTGACTTTGATGAAATTAAGGTGCCTATCTCAAATGAAACACAAGGGACATTTACAAATCATTCATGTGTGAGGCTTCCTCTTCATCCAACAATCTCAATGCACATCTTTTTTCTCTACTTTCTCTCTCCTCTCTCATCTCATTATCTGGGCACTTGTTTTGAGCTTCAAGCATAGCTTTGGATAGCTCTCAGTGAGCTTTTGCAAAAGTTTCATGGAAGCAAAACAAAGATTGCATCCCACAATGCCTCTATGTAATAGATGTTGGACAAACAACCTTCCACAAGAGGCTTGCAGATATTTCAAGAAAAATTTCAAAGAATATCAATTTTTTGGCAAAAATAACCATGGTCAAACCAAGGTCAAAATGGTCAATTTTTGCAGGAATCTTTTATTTCGGATTTGGATAGTATTCAAGAGCTATCTATTGATATGATACATAAAATTTGGAGCAGATTTTGAGGATCCAAATTGAAACCCTAATTTTCAAATTTTATGAAAAGCAACTTTGATTTGGAAAAGCAACTTTGATTTGGAAAAGCAACTTTGATTTGGAAAAGCAACTTTGATTTGGAAAAGCAACTATGACCTGTTTCAATATCTCATAGATTTGATCCAATGACTCTCATTAAATCATGTGAAAGCTAATTGAAAGATTTTGAGAACCATAGGCGAAAAAATCAGAAATCGAAAAAATCGCATGCGCAAAATTTCTCAAAAATCACATTTTTAGTTGTGGTTTTTCATTCAGCTTTTCAAGGCAGGAGATATTATTTATAAAGACAAGATTTACAAACTATTCCCCTCACCTTATGGAGAGAGCTCTTAGAGCTTGACAAAGGAGGTCTTCTTCTAGCTTGAAGGAGATGAGAGCTAGGGTTTTCTTCATCTTTAACAAGGAGGGCAGCAGCTAGGGTTGCTTCTTTTTTATTTACGAAAGTAAAGGGTAGCAGCTTGGAGATTATCTATACTTGGAGAAGAGCATCTACATCTCATGGAGATTTTGAAGTTATGAAGAAGGGAAGCAGCAAGGGCATTTTCATGCATATTTATATGCTTCTATGTAACATCCTCTACTTCATATTTTGAAATGTATGGCATATATGTAGAGCTTTGCCTCTTCATCTCTATGACTTTGTCTATTCTCTCTTATGTATCTATTTCATTTATGTCTCTATATTGATTGTGGGCCTTAAAAACCAACAATTGGTATCAAAGCACATGCAAATAGTGCACAATGCACATAGAGCATTTTGATAATAGTGCATACCAAGTTCCTAAAAAAGGAAGCTGTTAGAAGCTTGCTGAATACATGAACAAAAGTAAGTTGGCTTAAGGAGGGATCACATCAAACCTTTTTTATTGCATAAGCAATCACATATATTTTGCAAATGTTCTTATATTATAAAAGGTCACATTCAGGTTTTATATCATATTTTTATGAAGGTTTGCAAGATTATTAAAATAATTGATTATGTGAACAAGGAGGGGAAACAAATCTACATTCAAAACCTTATGGTGGACAAGGTTTCATTTTGTTCTGTTTATATTTCATGTTATTTTGATAGGTCTAGATGAAGGCATGTGTTTCTCTCCATCCTTCTAAGCAAATATTTGGTTGAGAAGAGCATAGAATGTATGACTTTTCCTTTTGATTTGTGGTATGGGAGTGCTTCTCATGATCAAGGTCCTTTTGTGTGTTTGTGGACACATGCATGACACCACATATAACACACGTACCTACATCAAAAAGGTATCAAATGTAATCAGCCGGCAAATATATACTTACCTTCTATCAAGTTAGGAGGGGATTGTTGGAACACCTTCAACAAGAGTGTTGCAAATATTCCAAGAAAATTTCCACAGAATATCAATTTCTTGGAAAAGTCAACCATGGTCAATTTTTGCAAGAATTTTTTATTTCAGAATTGGATCGTATTCTCCAAGGACCGAGAGGTATCCATTCATATATGACAAATAAAATTTGGAGCATTGAAATATGAAACATAAAATTTGGAGTAGATTTTGAGGGTCAAAATTGAAACCCTAATTTTCAAATTTTATTGAAAGCAGCTTTAATTTTGAAAAGCAATTATCACATGTCCCAATATTCATAGGTTTGATCCAATGGCTCTCATTAAATCATATAAAAGCTAATCGACACATTTTTAAAAGCATAGGCAAAAAAACTGAAATTAGCGAAAGCATATGCACAAATATTTGCATAATCAGATTTTAATTTTGTGCTTTTTTGTTCAGCTTTTCAAGGAAACAGATATTCTATATAAAGACAAGATTTAGAAGCTATTCTCATCACCTTATGGAGAGAGATCTTAGAACTTGACAAAGGAGGAGGTCTTCTTCTACCTAGGAGGAGAGAAGAGCTAGGGTTTTTTCATCTTCAACAAGGAGGGCAGCAGCAAGGGTTGCGTCTTTTTCAGTTACCAAAGTGAAGGGCAGCAGCTTAAAGCTTATAAGCTTATATGGAAGAGATCATCTATGTCTCATGGAGATTGTGAAGTTATGAAGAAGGGAAGCAGCAAGGGCATTCTCATGCATATTTATATGCTTCTTTGTAACATTCATGTATTTCATATTTTGAAAATGCATAGCATATATGTGGAGCTTTGCTCCTTCATTTCTCTATGACTTTGTCTATTCCCTCTCCTGTCTCTAGTTCATTTGTCTTTTTATTGATTGTCAGCTTTAAAAACCAACAATTGATATCAAAGCAAGTGGAAATAGTGCACATAGAGCACGTTGAGAATAGTGCACACTGCATATTATTGGAAGATAAGAGCAATATGAAAGACACAAGTCAA
>CM035441.1:115633896-115796396 GCA_020310875.1 Ceratopteris richardii | reverse complement strand
GAATAAGAATAGAATTTGTGTTTTACATGGAATACCTCTAGACCCTTTCCTAAAACTCTGGGCATTAATGTGCCCAATGTTGGCAGAATTGTGCTATACTTGAAGTGGGGAAATATGGCTGGAGCATGTTTCCATTGTAGTAATCTAGGGCATTATTCGCAAAACTGTCCTTTGAAGTCCGAAGGAGTTAACCTCATTCCCACTTGCCCGGGCAGTAAAATTTTGGTTCCAGAAGAGCATATATTTGGCAAGCAAAAAGTTTCTTCTTTTAATACTACTCCTGCTAGGTTAGCCGCACCTAATCGTCCGATAGTTCAGGGTCCTTATGGTAAAGGAAAAGAAATTTTGGCCGATAAGCAATTGCATCCTGCAGCCCCTGTTACTCCAGCTAAGCTCAATCTATATAAGAGAAGAGAGGGTGAGGGAACGAGCAAAGATACTCATGTTGGAAGAGGGGGCGAAGTAGGGAAGAGAGTTGTTGGTAGTGATGGTTTTACTCCGGTCACTTACAAGAAAGCTTTGCTTCGCGGCAAACGAAGTAAGTTTCAATCAGGGTATTTGACCTCCCCTTCAGATGTGGCTAATTTTGCTCCTCATGCTAATGAGAATGAGTATTTTGAGAATATGGATATTGTGTTACAAGACTTAGCTCCAACGTTGGCACAGGCTGACTTGTTCCATACCTCTCTGCCGATTTCATGAAGCTAGCAACATGGAACATTCAAGGTCTTGGTCAATACGGAAAGTGGACAAGATTATGGAGATGGATAGTTAAACGTCAATTAGACTTAGTGGCGATTCAGGAGCATAAAAAGCATGACCATGCTGGAATGCTTCTTTATACAAAAGACTTTAATCTTCGGTATAATGGTATTAAAAATAATTATTCAGGCTCTCTCTTTATTATAAGAAAAGATATTCAATTTACGGTGTTGTTTGATGATCTTCAAGGCCGATTTATTGCACTTCATCTTAAAATACATGGTGTCTCATTTATATGCATTAATGTTTATGCCCCTAATTCCCCGGCAGAAAGGGTAAGGACTTGGAAGGCTCTTTTACGATGCATTCACCAGTGCATGTATCTTGAAGTGTGGAAGGATGCTTGGATTTTATTGTGCGGAGATTTCAATATGGTGGATTTCCAGGATGATTGTACAACTATGTCGTCTCTGCTCTCTTCGCAAGAAAAAGAAATATGGTAGGATCTTTAACATGTGCTAAACTGTAAGGATTTGTGGGGACTTATTGGAGGGTGTACACTCCGATACACGTTTCACTCAAGATCACATAGGACTACTATGAGTAGGCTGGATAGATGTTACTACTCTCACGCATATTCATTAAATGTTGCGTCCAAACTCTGGATTGATCCTACGATGCTTCTCTCTGATCATAATCCACTCTTGATTACTCTTTGTGATGTACATTGGGAGTCGAATACCCCAAACAACCTTCGTAGAATCCCTTTGAGGTTAAATCATGCTTGGTTGAAAACTTTGTTTTTTAAATCTAAAGTTGACAGTTTGATCCAGCGGGTGCTCTTGTGGGATGTTTCTGCATGTATGAAATGGGAAGGACTTGTGGTGGGCATGCAAGGGGTGATTAGAGACTCTGGTAAATATTTCATTGTGATCCTTACTAAAGCAAAGGTTGAAGCGGAACGGTTGATTCTTCTCATGACTGAAAAAGTGGACTCTGGGCAATTACTTTCTGACGTAGAATATATGCGCTTATGTGATGCTTATAGATGCCTGGAGATCATTGAAAATAACGATATCCAATCTTCTAAAGTTAGGGCAAGATGTATGGAAGTAAATGATCTTCATGTTAATTCCAAATGCTTTTTTGATCTGGTTCGTGCTAAGCGTCTCAAAGGGACAATTACCATGCTTGAAACAGATGGTTTGACCCTTCGAGACAGCAATTCTATTGCTGACACATGTACACAACACTTTCAAAATGTGTTTGTGTCGTCATATAAGACGGATGATGTCTGGTTCTCCTCTCTTCAGGATTCCCTTCTCTACACACCGCAGAATCTTGACTCTCTTATGGCGTCTAACTGTGAAAAAGGTATCACTGAAGAAGAAGTTTTTATGGCCCTTCAATCTCTCAAGAATGGAAAGGCACCAGGAATGGATGGTCTTACAAAGGAATTTGTCATTGCTTTTTGGCCTTCCCTTAAAACTCTGATTCTTGATGTTTGCAATGAAATATGGAAGGATCAAAAAATGTCCTATTCATTTAAATTAGGTAAGATTAAACTTATTCCCAAGTTAGAGATACCGAAACAAATAGGGGATTGGAGGCCAATTACTATGATGAGCATTATTTACAAAATATTCGCCAAGATCTTTGCTTTGAGGCTCAAATCAATTATCCATAAGATAGTTCATCCTTTGCAGGTTGGATTTATTCATCGAAGATCCATTTTTTATAACCTTCTCCTCACTCAAATCTTGATAGAACATGTTATTTCATCTAATCAGGAAGCAGTGGGTATGCAAATTGACTTTGAGAAAGCTTTTGATCGAATTCAATGGGATTTTATTGCCATTGTGCTTAAGAAGCTTGGTTTTGGAACTAAATTCTGTCGATTGATCTATATTTTAGCCCAAGATAGCGCTTCTCATGTGGAGATAAATGGAAGGCTTTCGGATCCTTTTCCTATAGAACGCTCGGTGCGTCAGGGATGTCCGTTAAGCCCCTTTCTTTATGCTTTGGCTTCCTCACCAATTGCTATAAGCGGAAATGAATTCTTCTTCCATTCATGGTATTTCGGTATTTGGAACTCAACAAATCGCTGTTGGTTTTGCTGATGATACTTTCATCTTTGCGAAAGCGGATGAGGAAAATGTTCAAAATATTGTTACCTGTTTGGAACCTTTCTCTATTGCGTCTGTGTTGCATATCGATATGAGAAAATCAGCCCTCATTGATATCTCTGCACAGCACTTTCACTCTTTCAAGTGGGAGGGACCTAAAATTGATAAGGGCAATGTGTTTCGGCATCTTGGATACCCTCTTGGCTTGAATGTTTCCACTAAAGATAAAATTGAATAGGTATTGCGTAGAGTTCAATGTAAAATGGACTTGGGGCATGCAGCGCAATGGCCTTTACATGCTCGGATCAGAATTGTCCAGACTTTCTTGCAACCCTATGTTATGTACTACTTATTGTTGCTTGATTGGAGGAAATGCCATCTTCATATCTTCGAACGTCTCCTCAAGGATTTTCTGTGGAATAAAAGGCATAATCGGGCGCTGGCACTCTCTGCATGGAAATATGTTTGTCAGCCCAAGATAAAAGGTGGCCTTGGATTACTGCAACTGCATTCCCATTTAATGGCGAGAATAGTAGCTTTTATTATGCGTATTACCGCTTCTCAGAAGCCTTTATGGACTCTTATTTTTTGGAATTTTATAGAAAATGCATGGGTGTTGTATAAGGGAAGTTGGAATCTAGATGCTTGGAATAAGTTCTTTTCCCATGCTCCTTTACAAACATCTTCGCCCTCGCTTAACTTTCTACTGCGAAGTCTTAAATTGACGCCACTTGCTTAAAATGGAATGGAAAGAAGCGATATGTGGGAAATTCGTTTGCGTCATTATCTCCATACTGGTCCTTCCTATCTAATCCGCCTCTCGCGCTTTCCTTGGGTGCGTCCGCGAGATATTTCAACAATAAGGGTATTGACTCTATTGCAAAATGTTATGATTTTAAGTGAGAAATTTTACCCTTTCCAATTGTTAGGAGAACATATGCACTCGGATCTTCCTATCGGTCCACATGAGTTCAATTAGTGCTTTTTCTGCAACAATATCAAATTCCACTTTCTATTGATGCATCGGACCCTTGGAGAGATTGGATTCTTGCAAAACACACTAGATGGTGGGCTGGTGCTGCAAACACTTACTACTTCTCGCTTCTTCCTTAGGAGGATATTGCTGAACAATGTAATTTTAGATGGAAGCTCAACAAATCTTCTTCCTGGTGGCATGCAAGATTTTGTACAATATGGGATTCCTCCTTGTCTTTCAAGATAAAGATCTTTCTGTGGAGAATTTTTCCAGGTCACTTCACCCTAGGAGCATTCCTTTCTAAGCATGGTCTGCAAGGGGCTCAGTGCCCACACTGTGCTTCTTATGCTGAGAGTATGCGTCATGCATTTTGCACTTGTTCTCAGATTCAAAGATGGTGGAATGCTCTCTTCCTTTTCCCTATTTGGAACGCACTATCGCAACGCTTGTGTAGGCAATTTACTCTTTTTGTGTCAAAGATATATATAGGTTTCGATTCACCAATATAAGCGTCTCGAAGTCCATCACAGGTTTAGCAGAACTTGGTAGGGTAGTTATGTTCAACTTTTTGAGATAAAGTCATTTTTGTGCATCAAGGTATTTTAGTCAGTGGCCATGGCTGATAGCAGTGATGTATTTCGTATGTTGGCGGTTGAGGATAAGTTTGATCATACCAATTACCCATTGTGGGCTTATATGTTACATCATGTATTAGGCACATGCATTGATAACCTCATAGTTAAAAAATACGCGATTTTTACTCAAAATAAAAAACGTTTAGGATGTCCGGACGTTCCGGACGTCCTAATACGTTTTTTTTGCCATTTTTTTTTTTTTTGGAAAAAAACATCGACGTTTTTAGGTTTGTTATGTTCGCGAGTTGCGCTTTCATTTCAGTTGTGGCTTATTGTAGGAGTGAGTAGAGAACCCTTATGAGCTATGCATAGTTTGAGTTGCACACTGTCAAAGTCCCTTGCCTCTCTTTCCTTCTCTTATTTTGCACATACTCTTGCCCTCTAAACTCTCTTCCCTTCTTTGCACATAGTTTCAACTTTCAGCCCTCTAAGCTCTTTGATTTCTCTCTCTTTGAGACACATAGAGAGAGAGTTTCAGCCCTTCATTATTTTCTCCTCAAGTTCATGATCACAGTGCAAGTAAAATGCCGCGCACAGAGAGTATGAGTTTCATTGGTGCCAATGCCTCTCCCTCTTCTTCACGTCATCTATCACATTCAAAGATCTCTGATAGTAATATATTCATGAGAGGCAATATAAGGGCTGGAGTGCAAAAGCAACATATGGAAGAGGCCACTAGAGAGTTGACCAAACTCTTCATTCAATGTGGCATTCCATTTAATGTTGCTAGTACTCTTCCATGGAAGAGGGCAATGAAAGCCATTAGTAGAATAGGTGTTGCTTGGGAGGGTCCTTCAGGACAAACCTTGTGCACTACTGAGCTCTCAAGGCAAACAAAGCTAGTAGAGACTGAAATGTTATCCCTACGATCTGTATGGGAGAAATATGGTGCTCTATTCTATGCGATGGCTGGTCGGACATTCGTAGAAGGAATGTTTATAACATCCTTGTGTCCTCTTGCAAGGGCACAATGTTTTTACGTGCTATACCAGCCCATGCACCAGGCACAGTAGTGACAGGTGAATTCATATTCTCACGTGTTAAGAAAGTCATTGAGGATGTGGGAAGTGAGAATGTAGTGCAAGTTGTGACCGACAATGGGTCCAACTGTGTGTCGATGGGGCGTATGATTGAAGAGGCATACCCAAAGATTACATGGACACCATGTGCATCCCACAGTTTAGATTTGCTTATGGAAGACATTGGGGCACTTCCATGGGTGAAGTCGATCCTTGATAAAGCAAAATTCATTGTGACATTTGTCACTACTAAGCCAAAAGTATTGAACATCTTTCGTGCCCACTCTACCTTGGATTTCCAGAAACCCTCTATGACACGGTTTTGTTACATGTATATAGTACTTGATAGAGTCCTTAGAGTAAGAAAAGGGCTTCTACGTATGATGGTGGCTGAGGATTGGTACAACATTCAGGAGGTCAGAGGAGGAGACTCTCTCTTCACACAGTTCTCAGCGCTCGTTATGGGAGATGATGAGTTTTGGATGAAGGGAGATACGTTGGTAGCTGCCATTCAGCCAGTGTACAGTGTTCTTCGCATCACAGATATGGAGGGCAGCACACTTGGTCTTTTATATGAGTACATTGATCGTATACAAGAAAGCATCCAGAAAGTTGTCGGACTCTCGGACATTGAGTAAGTTTTGTCAATTGATCAATCATCATATGATATAGTAATACTAATAGTAATTTATCATGATTCACATGTATGATGTTCATAACTTCATTGTTTATTATATAGGAAGACCACTTTATGTGATGCTGTGAGAAAAAGATGGGATTGGTTTCATAAACCAATCCATGCGGTTGCTCATATTCTTGGAGAAGTGAGCAACAATTTACAGACATTGAGCTAGAGGATAGCTGGATTGACTACATCATGCGACGGAGCGGCGGTGATGTTGGTATTTGTCACAGTTAGAGACTGAAGTTCCGTAGCATGGAGCGCTAATTTGGACAGCCCACTGCACGGCTACGCGAGAACCAGGTTGCTCCCGTCACATGGTGGGAGAAATATGGAGTGAGTACTCCACTATTGGTAAGTATTTTTACCATTTAGTCTTTCAAAATCCATTTGAATCTATTTTTTATGAATCATGATCTATTATTTTTTTTCATGAATCATAGCGAAGATTAGCCTTGCGAATTCTTTCGCAAGATTGTAGCACAGGTCCTGCAGAGAGGAACTAGAGTACATGGGCTCTATTCCATACGAAAAAAAGGAATAGATTGAGTCCTCAACAACTTGAGAGATTGGTTTATTGCCATTGTAACCTCAAGTTGTTAGAGACTAAAGGGATCAACATAGCCCCACTACAAGTAAGTTCTAAATTTGAAGTTTCATGAAAGCTTAAAGCTATTTACTAGAGTCTAGACTGAATTTTGATTAAAAAACTGAATTTTGCAGGTAAATGTTGATCTAGTTGATATCAGTAAAGTCAAAGATATTCCTCAAATCCCTCGGGAAGAGAGGGATATCTTTGCTATGCTTGCAGAGGAGTCTCAGAGATTTGTACGACAGACTCGTAGCCGCACTCGAAGGGGTAGGTAAATTGTAAATTTGTAATACTATTTAGTATTACATAACATGTTACACAAGTATGCCCATTGCTACGATTTTCTCTCATATATATGCATTGTTTATGTAGGTGATCCATCATTACCATCCACTAGCCGGAATCCACAGAAGTATGTTTCAAGAAGGGGTGGACCACGTCGTGGAAGGGGTGGTGGATCCTCTACCACTCAGAGAGATCATCCAGTTGTTTGAGAGGATTGGGAGCAGGATTCACCCTCATCTTCTAGTGGAGATGATGACTTGGGACGAGAGATGGCTGAGATTGCAGCTACATTTGGACATACAGACTCAGATAGTACATCGTCATGGGCTAGCACATTTGATGATGAGCCCATAGATGATGTCTCTACCGAGGACATTGCAGAGTCATCTTAGACTTTAGTTTGTATAGCATGCTTCATATATTTTGGACATAGTGTGATAGTGATCAGTTGGATGATGGATCATGGATGTATCTTGTTGGATTTAGACTTATGATATGGTTTTACCATTCTTGTATGAGATTTGAGTCATGACTCATCAGTTCTGACATTCACGGTTCATCATTGATATGTACATTCTACTCTAGTATTGTCTTCTAAGTTCTATAAGGTTGTAGATTAAGTTTTTTATGTGTTTTCACCACTAGATATGTAAATGAATGCTAGACATGCATTATTCATGGTTTTTTTGAAAAAAAAAAATAATGTTGCGACAAAATATAATACTCGTTTTTTATGTCCATTTTTTTAGTACCCTACGTACTAAACGTTTTAAAACCCGTTTTTAAAACTCGTTTTTAAAACTCACTTTGAACTATGGATAACCTTGTCTATCAGATGTGCCCTTATTCCTCACATTCGCTCTTGCGGAACAGCAAAGGATGCTTTGGATACACTTACCACTTTATACCAGGCAAGGAATGAGGCTAGTGTTGCTTACCTTGAGATTCCATGGATAGTTTTTTAACAAAGATCAAAGATTTGAAAAGGCAATTGATTTTTACTGACGAATTCTTGCCTGACAGTTCGCTTGTGCGGATTGTTCTGAATGGTCTTCCAGATGCATGTCAGAGTTTTGCTTCTACTCTTCGATTGATGATGAAATTTGAGGAGTTAGTATGTGCTTTGTTGCAGGAAGTTCAGTCTAGGCAGAATAGATCCATTATGCATGTTGCAAATCAAGCTTTCCTGGCTAGTCAAAAGGGTAAAGGTAAATGGAGCTCATCTACTAGTAAGCAAAAATCTGCAAATTCTGCACAATCAAAGAAGGATGATGTAGACGAAAAGAAAACAGAAGAGCAGAAATTGTTTTGCACATACTAGTAAAGGAAATGGTCATGTCATAAAGAGTTATCCAAAACTGGTTACAATCGGAATGGTTGTTGCAAAGGCCTCTACACCCGAAACTAAGTATGCTAATCTTGTGAAGAATGAAGAATGGGCATTTATTAGTGTTTGCAGTTATGACCCATCTTCTCATGAACGGTGTATGTCTACAGTAGACTCAGATGTTTGGTACTCTGATAGTGGGGCAACCAAAAATATTACCTCGTAGTGCAGTTTCTTCACTTCAGTTGAAGCCTTCCTCTATAGAGAATATTATCACATGTGCCAACAACTCCTCTTATCCTATCATGGGAGTTGGTAAGAACATTCTTACTAGTGCTTACGGTAGTTCTTTTACATTGTCGAATGCTTTATTTGTGCAAGGAATCAAGAAAAATTTGTTATCAGTTTTAGCATTAGCCAACATCAGCTTGATTGTGAAATTTGTTGATGCCAGATGTAAAAGTTCATGATCTGTCAAATGGCGACGTCATTATTGCCTCTAGCATTTTATGTCTTTGGTTGTATAAGCTCATAGATTATGCAAAATCTTTGAATGATTCAGCATGTGCAGTTCAAGTTCAAGATTCTCACGCTATGTCAGATGCAAAGCTTTGGGATGCGCTCTTTGGTCATCTGAATTTTGTTAGTTTGCTGCGCTTGCAGAAATCTGAAATGATGTCTTCTCTGCCCAAACTTGAGGCATTTGTTAAACGTGTCTATGAAGGCTGTATGTTGGGAAAAATGCAGCGTTCTTCCTTCCCAAAAGATTCTTCAATATGAGCTACTCAAAAATTGCAATTTGTTCACAGTGATGTTTATGGTCCTATGCAAACACCTTCTTCTGGGAACTATCTTTACTTCGTGACTTTCATTGATGACTTTTCCAAGCATGCATGGGTATATCCATTGAAAGCAAAGTCCGAAGTGTTTATGTGCTTCAAACAATTTCTGGTTTTGGCTGAAAACCTTTTAGTATGTAAAATGGACACCCTCCGTTTTGATCCGGGGGGGAGGGGGGGGGGGAGGGGGAGGGGGGATATATGTCTTCTAATTTTAATGCATTTCTGGCTCAACGTGGAATAAAACATCAATGTACAGTGCCATATACACCTCAACAGAATGAAGTTTCTAAAAGGAAGAATAGATCACTTATGGACATTGCAAGGTGTATGGTCAAGAGTCAGGCTTTACCACAGTTTCTGGCTTGAGGCTATTATGTGTGCAACATATGTACTTAACAGGTGACCCACTAAAGCATTGCAGTCTATCACTCCATACGAGGCTTGGCATGGTCGCAAGCCATCTATTGCCCCTCTGCGTGTCTTTGGTTTACTTGCATATGCATTAGTGCCTCAACAACAACACAGGTAATTGAATGATAAAGTAGTGAAATGTATTTTTGTTGGGTACAGCTCTGAAAGCAAAGGCTATCATCTGTATCATGCATAGACTAAACACATTTTGGTTAGCTATGAATTGTTTTTTGTGGAAGATGCTATTGAGCCATTATTTTCAAGTACTAAGGAGACATCAGTTAGCTCCAAGGACATGCATGACACTTTGCTTCCTCTTTTTACAGGTGGACAGTCTAGTGCTGGTCCAAATGAGGTAATTTCTCAGCCTTTACAGGTTTCAGATGATGACGCAGATCATTTGATTTCTGATGCAGATTTACATGCCGCACTTATTGATGAGAGAATTGATATAACAGAGGCAAAAACTATGCCTAAATGGCTAGTGCAAACTTTGCGAGCTAGAAAATTAGATGCACCTCTGTCATATCGTACTCGTTCAGGCTCTCATCGTGCTTCTTCTACATCAGATTGCTATGTTATGGTTGCCTCTAGTTTTTGTGATGAGAATGAACTTGTTTCGCTTGATGAAGCACAAAATTCAGAAAATTGGATGGCTGCAATGCAATCAGAATATGATGCTATTATGAAAAATGGTGCCTTGCCTTTATGTGACTTGCCTCTTGGCAAGAAGGCCATTGGCACTAAGTGGGTATACAACCTTAAGCATAAGCCTGATGGAACAGTTGACAGGTATAAGGCTAGGCTTGTTGCAAAGGTTTATGCTCAAGAAAGAGGCATTGATTTTGATGAGACCTTTGCTCCTACATGCCGAATGACTACTCCTCGTAGCATTTGTGCACTTACAGCTAATCATGGTTGGAACGTACATCAGTTGGACATTAAAACTGCATTTTTGAATGGTGACTTGCATGAAGAAGTGTATGTTTCTCAACCCCGTGGTTTTGTGCAGAAAGGACATGAGAACAAAGTGTGCAAGTTGAAAAAGGCATTATATGGTTTGAAGCAAGCACCACCTGCTTAGTCTGAAAAGATAAAGGCCTACCTGATTGCACATGGTTTTGAGAATAGTCTAACTGAGAGCACCTTCTATGTTAAGCGTGCAAATGATGTGCTTCTCATCATTATTGTCTATGTTGATGACATGCTTCTCACTGGTCCTCATGGGAAACATATTGCTGATTTTAAGGCTGATTTGCATGCCTCATTTGAGATGTCATATTTGGGGCATTTGCATCATTATTTAGGCATTCAGTTTATGCAAGTTGATGGCGGAATAGCTTTGTGTCAAACAAAATACATTGACACATTATTGCAATGTTTTGCTCTTCAAGACTGCAAACCTATTGCTACTCTTATGGAGATCAGTTTACGCTTGATCTTCATGAGTGCTCGAGATGCATTTGATGTTGTTCTCTATCAGCAGGATGTTGGATGCTTGATTTACTTATGCATTACTCAGCCAGATATTCAGTTTGCTATCTCACATAGAAGCAGGTTTATGCATTGCCCAGGTGTCAAGCATTTGTAGGCGGTTAAGCGCATCTTTCGCTAGTTGAGTGGTACCCGGGTACTTGGATTGTTTTACCCCGGGGGGGATCACTACCGCTAGATTTACATGCTTTTCTGACTCTGATTGGGCTTGTTGCTATGACAATCGTGTGTCCACTTGGTTCATCAAGGAGGAGCCTACTCTGGCCACTTCTAGTTGTGAGGCTGAGTATAGGGCAGCTTTCCCAATGACTATTTAGTGTGTGTGGGTCATACGCCTTATGGCTGATTTGGGTGTTGGTCAGTCTTCTCCCACGACCATCTTCACCGACATTTAGAGCGCGTTTGCAATCGCGAGGTACCCTCTGTTCCATGCTCACACTTAGCACATTGAGGTGCACTATCATTATGTCAGGGAGAGGTTTTGTGCTTGAGAGATCAATTTGGCATATGTGCCCACATAGGAGAACATTGCAGACCTTTTCACAAAGGCTCTACCTGGGGAGAATGAAGCTTTCGACAAAGCTTTGGGCTTACTTCCTTTTGTGGATTGATTCCACATAGCTTGGCACTTCCTTATACATGAATGCAAGCTCCTTGTTCACCGCATTACTCCCAAGGGGGATTTGTTGATATATTTAGGTAGTGATGTGTGTGAACACACTAGGACCACCGAGGCACTTTTTCCCTCTTAAGGAGGTTTTTTTCCCCGGCTTGTATATATGCCTATAACCCTAATGGGTCACTTATCTTTGTACTTGGTAAATACTGGAAATACATTCAATATTGTGCTCCAAGCTTCTTCTTCTTCCTTGTGCTGTTTGGGTGCTTCCGCAACTAGACTAGACAAGACTGGAACCTCAAAATATTGTATGTTGTGCTCCAAGCTTCTTCAATATTCTGTGTTGTGCTCCAAGCTTCCTCTTCTTCTTTGTGTTGTTTGCGTGCTTCCACACACCTCAAAATCCAACAGTTATACATGAAGAGAAGTTTAAAGGTAAAAAGCCAAATTTATCACATAAGAAAGTATTTGGCTTTATTGCATATGTAAATATTTTAGATGAGTTGAGCATGAAGCTTTATACAAAATTAGAAAAATGTATTTTCATTGGGTAATTCCTTGATCAAAAGGGATATAAATGCTACAACCCACTTACATGACATGTGAAGGTAAGCAGAGATGTGATGTTTGATGAAATGTCAAGCTTTTATGTAGATGCCAAAGGAGGACTTAATCTTGACTCAAATGACAAAGGAAATGCTAAAAACTGAAGTGGAGAATCTCAAGTTCTGAGTGGACAGGATGTATCACCAAGGAGTGGTTCCAACTCAAACCCATGGAGTGGAAGATTGCATGGAAATTTCAGTCAAGCAAATTCAACGACTGCGTCCAAGAAAGGTAAAGAAAAGGTTTTTGCTCATATTAAAACATGTACACATTTTGAAGACTTTGATGGAGAATCAACCGGTTCAGAAAAGAGCCTTGATGTGAAACTTGGATTGCCCTCTGTGAAGACTCCAAGAGTAAGAAAGGCATATGAAGATGATACAACAAGAAGTGACCCAAGACCAAGAATATATGGAAGGATGCGTAATTGAGTGCAACGATTAACATATGATAGCTACATGGCTCGTCATTGTGCCTACATGACCAAGGTAATACAAGATGCTGAATCTTCTTGTTTTGAAGATGCAATCGGAAATGCAGATTGGGAGAAAGCTATGGATGAGGAGATGGCTTCACTTTATGGAAATGAAACATCGAAGCTCGTTCCATTGCAGCAAGGAAAGAAACCCATAGGCTGCAAGTGGGTTTACAAGGCGAAGCACAATGCTAAAGGTAGCATATGCAGATATAAAAGCACGATTGGTAGCAAAAGGATATGCACAAACATATGGCACTGATTATGAAGAAATGTTCAGCCCTATAGCTAAAATGGCTATTGTCAAAGCAGTTGTTTCACTGGCTACATCAAAAGGATGGATTTTGAATCAGATGGATGTGAAGAATGCTCTCTTACATGGTGAGTTGCAAGGAGTATACATGGACCAGCTACAAGGATATGAGGATTCAAAGCACCTAGAATATGTTTGCAAATTGCAAAAAGCTTTCTATGACTTAAACAAGCCCCTCATGCTTTGCATGCAAGGATTGCAGATTATTTAACCTCCATTGGATTTTCTATGTGTGATGCAAATCACTCATTATATGCGAGGAAGGGTGATCATGGCATCACAATTGTGGCTATTTATGTTGATGACTTGATTGTAGGTGGTGATAATGAAGAAAGCATTAAAGAGGTAAAGAAACTCCTTATGCAAGAATTTGACATGAAAGGTCTTGGTGTGCTTCGCTACTTTTTGGGCATTGAGTTTATACATACAGAACTAGGTATATGGATGTCGCAAAGGCAATATGCTTTGATAATGCTGCAAAAGTACGGTATGGCTGATTGTAAGCCAATTTCTATGCCATTAGATCATAATTTGAAGTTGGATATGATATCACGTGAAGCACTAGAAAATGCTACTATGTACAAGAAAATTGTGGGAAGTTTGATATATCTCACAATTACAAGACCTAATCTAAACTACATTGTAGGACTTCAATGTCAATTTATGCACGCTCCCAGGCAACCACATTTAGATTCTCTGAGCCTCACTCTACGTTATGTGAGTGCTACTTTGGATTATTCATTGTTTTATGAAGCCGGTGTGAAATTGCAGGTTCATGGATACACAAATGCAAATTGGGCTGGTAGTATTCCAAATAGAAGATCTACTAGTGGCTTTCTATTCTCACTTGGTCATGAAGCTATTACATGGAGCCATAAGAAGCAACCCACTATTGCTTTTTCAAGTACAGAGGCTGAGTGCAGAGTTTCTACAATGGAAGCATGTGAATCGTCATGACTAGAGATGCTACTTGCAGATTTAGGCTAAAGCACTTGGAGCAGAGAAGCTAAAGAAGTTTCAAAAGATGCTTGGATTACATGACATGACGTTGAGCTTGAGGGGAAGTGTTGAGATATCAAGCTAAACATGTGATGATCGAGGATGACACGCATCACTTTTTCATTTCTCTGACATTTATAGTGATCACTCCGATATATGTCAGGGATACTTTAATGAGCTTTACTAAATTTATCTACCGAGAGTGATGGCACATTTGTTTATTGCCAGCTCACTCGTTCACTGACATTAAGATTTTCCTTATGTGTTGTTCTTTATATATTGCACTAGTTCAATTGTTGTATTAGGTCATTCTTGTATATTCTCTTTACGTAATAGAAGAAGAAGATCATTCTTCCTTGCTTCAATCTATGTGTGCTCCTTTCTTTGTGTGTGAGAGTGTATGAGAGCTCTCTTCCTTATCTCCTTTCTCTTGACACTTCTCACTTGCAATGACAACTTAGACTTGAACTTGGCCTTTGCCTTTGATAAGCATGGTAGCTTCTACTTCTAATCTAAGAGTAAGGCTCTTTCATGTTTGTCCTTTTTTAAGTAAGAGACCTTGAAGCTCGACAAATATGAGTGGTTGTGCATTCCTTTACATTGATAAAGTCAATGATATAAGAAATGACAAAACCATAATTAAAGAGGCTTCGAGGTAACATTTCATAAGTTCTCGATCATCCACTCATTCAAAAACTTGTTGACAGATACCCTTAATTTTGTCAAATCATAAATGCTCCTCTATACATTGCCATCCATCCATGTGATCTTGTTCAATGTCTTCCAATTAACAAAACCCTTTCACAATCACCCGAATAGGTTATTAAGACTATTGCAAAGTTCCCCAAGAGTATATATGGTATAACTCACCTCTTTTCAGATAAAGAAATAAGTGTGATTGCTTATGATTCCTAGAGTCCGATCATCTCCTTTGCTCTAAGATAGGTTAGTTTGTTGTGCAAGTTGAGCTAGAGGCGTACCTAGAGGGCCTTAGGTTTAAAAAAAAAAGAGGATACTATGAAGTCTCTCCTTCTTTGGTTCTTGGGGGCACCACCATCAGACCTAGGGTTGTCTCCAATCACAAAATCCCACAAACCTTTGGCAACCAACAAGTTTTCACTTGACTTGCTTTGAGCAAGTAGATATGTGTTTCACAAAGAGCAATAGTGAAAGAAGCAATAGGAAAGTCCAAGAGGACTTTTAAATTTCTCTCAAAATAATGGATGTATACTAACCTTGGGAGCACCTAAATCCTCTTTGACTAGTCACTAAACTAGTCAACTCCACTCTATTTTACATAAGGAGATACATTATCACTTGTAGTTTTATTACTTTGTGTTCAGAATCATGCAATGTCCAGCATATGCAAACTATTGAGGAGAATCCAAAAGTTTTGTTAAGACCAAAAACCTCATAACAATATCCAAGATAAATTATAAAGATCTAACGAAGACTCCACATGAGAGTTTTCTAGCCATTGTAGTCATTTTCTATTGAAAAGATACTCATAAAGATCTTTCAACAGCACATGGTGAGCATAAAGACCTTTAGGGGCAACCCATTTGTAGCATATGAAACACGTAATTTTTGTTTTTATACAAAGAATGAGTAGAACAAATTTCAAAAGTTTCCACACTTCATATCAAAAAGACTTGGAAGAATAGATCAAAGTTCAACGATTATATGGACCCAAGGCACTTTTGAATGCAAAAAGTTTGAAATACCTCCCCAGTCAAAAGAAACTAAGAAGAACAAAGGATAAAAACTCAAGAAAACAATTTGTGGCAATGGATTAAAGATAAGAGTATTGAGTTACAAAAGGTAACAATGAGGACCAAAGTTAGAGAATAAGACCCCACAACATGAAAGGCAGCATGAATCCTCATCTTCAATACATCAAAGCGGAATTGAGCACACATACATATCCACAAATGCATGCCTGAATTCCCATAGAATGCATGAATACAACCATCCAATTATGATCCTTTTTAGTGCATTCAAATTCAACAATCACATCATGAAGAAGAAGCATGTAGAACGTTCTGTCAGAATAGAAACTGAGATTATAAGAAGAGCCATGAAAATACCCATGTTTGAGCTATTTACATTTGATAAATCCAATAAGCATTGCAAAAAAAAACGGTTCCATATTATAGTGAACGAAGAATCCTTAAAGAACGACAAAATTGTGTATTTCTGTGAAAAAAAATGCACATTATTATTATCAAGACGATCGATAATACGCTACTGTAACTACCAGTGTCCCTTACAACAGAAAACACTGCTGGAAATTAGAAACTAACCTGAGGCGGGCCTTAAAAAGCTCCCAATAGCAGCCACCATATGAACACAAAACAGAAAATATTCCATTCTTCGGAAGAGCGGGATGAGATACTGAGGGTGCAACATCCCCGGATGTCATTCTAGTGGATGCAGTAGTAGCAACCAAAGACATATCTCTCGAATATTTTAACTGTGGATTCACTCGTATTCCTTGGAAGAGACTGGACTTCGCGATGGTGAAGTGATCCATTGTAAAAAACGTGTGGCTGTCCCGCGAACATCGATGCGGACTTAGATCATCAAGGATGTGTGATAAAGTTTTAGATTCAACAGAACCCCTGCATAAGCCCTCATATGCACAGCGGTGCAGAAACGTAGCCCTCTTCAGACATTGCATCCTCGGATCCTCTTGGGGTGGTCACTGGCTACACATAACCAGTGACTCCGCAGTGAATCTTCTTTACACCATTCCCCGAAGGGAGCAGCGTATTTGCTAGATGTATGTGGCACATGATCACATAATATCCCTGTGCTTTTAGGGACTCCACCGATGCTTGAAGGTCCAAAACCGGAGGCCATTCTCCTCAGGATAGCCGCATTCGTCACCGTCACCATAGCTCACAGGATCGTTCAAACGGATCCACAGTTCAATATTTTTCTAAGCTTTTTTAAGTACGAATCTCGACCATGGAATTTCACATACCGTCTCCCATCCTTGTCACGGTAGCTCATAGTATCGCTCAGGAGAAATCCATATTTCTCAAAGATAAAATAAGCACAACACTGGCCGCTCTCTACTCACTCAATCCACCTAGAGGACACTTGAACTTCATTAGAATATGCGCCATATCTTTTCTTTTAATGCCAACCGGTTTTCAATGTTCAGGAGAGCTATAGTGGCAACAATCTTCCGCGTATCGCCCTCTCCTAGTCATGGCTCACAGGTTTCTGCAGCGATCCACAGATCAACAAAATGCAGACACTATGTACGTACTCCCGTACTTGAAATTAGAAAAATAAGTATTTTCACATTATTCCATTATCCATGATTTTTCAAGCTCTTTGTTATTTTGTCATTAAGTCCTCTTGAGATATCGTCTGTTCGTCGTGGATCCCTCTCAAGAAAAGATGTGCTATGAAAGTGGGGTTTTCTCACAGCCAACGCCTGGCAATCCGCTCACCTTGCTGCGGGTCATCTCAGACTTCGAAGTCCACCTTCTGCATGTCCTATGTCGTTTTCCACGTTGTCAGTTATCTCCGGCGGTCAATGTAACCTCTTGCGTGTTTCAGGTTGTTCTCCATACTTGCATGGACGTAGTGTTTAAACTGGTGCTGAAATTGGGCATCGAAGCAAGATTTGGACATCAAAGCATGCCCATTTTTTATGTTCGGGCATCTAAGGGGTGCCTATGTTCAAGGCCGGGGCATCCTCTAGGTTATATAGCCAGAACTTTGGCACAAACCTCTGCAAGTTGCCAATAATTGAGTGATCATTAATTATTATTGATGAATAATAATGAATAATTGAGTGATCATTAATTCATGAATAATTATTGAAGACGACTCTCTCATGCTTGATTATTCATAATTATTCATGAATAATTATGAATAATCAAGCATGACAGAGTAGTCTTCCACTGAACTTTCTTTTGATTTTTTCTTTTTATAAATCAATCTTTACTTGTAACACTTGGCAATGCTCACGAAATGCTTACACACAGATACCTATCCCGGTGGAAGATCAATAATTCCCTTAATATTGATCTGCATGTGCTTTTTGTGAGGACGTGATGAAATTCAACAATTCCCTCATAAACATGATCGAAAAAAAGAAAATCGCTTACGACTAATATGGTATATTCAGTTTTGTAGTTCATAAAATTTTTAGAAGAATAATAGAGAATCGAGATATGGGGTACACAACGTATTGAGTTCACTTTCGTCCTACATATTGAAGGATAAGTATGGTCTTAAAATCACATCATAATCAAGCTCTGTAAACGTGTCATATCCTCACCAAAGCATTGTGTGTGTGTATGTACTAGCAGGATACGCCGCTAATTAGTCTATATTGCACTCCCTCGTGCGTATTTACGTGTGGGAGATGTTTTGTGTAAAAGAATGTCTTCAGACTAGCATTGACCTTCAATACTTATTATGAGAATCACGACCTGAGAATACCATTTATTTGAGGTTGTTTATTCAATGCTCTTCATTGCATTCATCCCTTTTTATATGTACTTTTTTTGGGGGCCCTCTTCTTGCGTGGTTTTAATTTTGCATATATGTTCCTCTTCCTCATGCTTCAACCGTGCACTTCTAACTTGTTGTTGTTGTTGTTATTGAGCTAGTTTGGCTTTCTTGTGGCTATGTTGTAAGGGACAATTGTCTTGAAGATTTGAATGTATCGTCTATGTTTGACGAATTTTGTAAAGTGCTATTACTCATACATTGTTGTAACTAAGGCACTGTTCTATCCCATACATCAACGCAAGCATTATTGTGTATGTATCGGCTTATGAATAAGCATATATTGAATAGATGCACATATTTTGTGTCTTATTGTATAACTCTTGTGACCTTCAAGGATCTACTTTATGATAATCAAGGATGAATTTTAAGGATCCCCACTTTCATCCCCATGGCATCCCTCAAATTTTGGTGATGCCCAAGGTTAGGCATCAAATTTAAGCACTTCATGGAAGCTTTGTTTTCACAGTGTGTAATCTTAGTTTTGTGTAAAAACAGATGGACCGAGCTTATAATCCAAAAGCTACCTCGAGATGGATCGTCCCATCAATGTATTATCGTTTTGGGGATCAAAAAACCATTGCTCTTTGGTCCTCTTTGGTGAGAAGCTCAAAACGGAGGGAAACCTTATGTGGAGTGTGCCTCGTTATTTTCTTCATCTTCTTTTTAAAACAGAGTTCAAACTTTACGATCTACACTGGATAGCTTGAATTAAGGGGAAGTACAAAAATCAAGCGCAAAGCACGCATGAGGCCCCCCCGAATTCCCACGCAAGGAGGGGTTGAACGCTTAGTATTTACAAGGAATGACAAAAACCTTAAGGCTCGTTAAAAGGATATATGAACATGAACTATAGCTGATAGGGATGCCCTAAGGCGGCCACAGTATAAGGTTGGTTTGAATGAGAGCTGTCTGACTCACAAATTCCCAAAGGGGCTGGGCTGGTTTCCATCTCATCACGTCAAATGGATGAGGGATGTCTTGCCAACGCAGCCTACTACAAGAGTTGAAGCCATGCCTTCACCAAGAAGGGCAAGTGTTTCAATGGGATAAGATGGCACTATTGAACCATTGTTTTCTTCATCTTGTTCATATGATCAGAAGGTCGAAGTAAGAATAGGATGGGATTCTTTTCGGATATCTACCTTTACTGAACATTGAAGCAATATTAATGTGGATCAAGGATGGAATGTTCAAAATGTATGGCTTTTCATCAGCCATGCCTTCATTCAAAATGTTTAATGAGGTTCCCTCTATTTCGATTGTTTAATAGGATAATATGTGAGCCATGACATTGGGCAAGATACCAATAACATGAACACATGAATGTAACATGGATACATGAGCAAAAGAGAGAAGCAATACTACGAGAAATATTATGTATGAATCCAAGAGTGCTACTCAAGGATAAGCTCAAAGAATGACGCGTCCATGCTCTTCATGCACACACGAGACGAAAGTTGGAGAGTCCCCAAGAAAAGCCACCTTCTTTGAGCCTCCTCACTCAACAATTTGGCCTTCATAGCTATTTCTTGTGTTGCTTGTGTCTTTTGCCCTGAGTCATGGAGAAGCAACAATCTTCTAACTTCTTCCCAAGTGAGTTCTTGACATCAGTTATAAAGAGTGGTTACAAAAGTCTCATAAGACCTATGAAGCTTGTTGAGCAATCTTATGTCCATGCCTTCACTTGAAAGCTTTTTGTCCACTGAGTGCTAACATGCATTAATAATCTTCAAATTGGGCTATCATCTTTGTGATGGTATCTTGAGTATGAATAGTGAGATTATGAAATTCAGACTCTAAAGCATAAATCTTGGAAGGTGTTTTATCTTCTTATAGATTTGCTAGAGCATCCCAAGCTTCTTTTGAAGTCTTCCATGTAGTGATGTAACCCTTTATCAATTCATCACATGCGAGGAGAAGTTGGCCTAATGCCCTTTTATCTTTAACATTCTATATATTCTAAGATTCTACATCTTTGACCCTATCTGGTTCGAGTTCTTACCCATCTACAACTTTATGGAGAAGATTTTTGTACAAATATGCATGCATAATATCTTTCCAGAGATTGTAGTTTTGTTCATCTAAGTGTTCTTCCTTAGGCATAATCATGGGCATAAAAGAAGGTAAATAACTTGCCATTGATGAAGAACTTGCTTCTCTCTTGGACGTTGTAAACTTAGGGTGAACTTGAAAGCTTGATCAAATTTAACTTGTGCTTGAAAATAAGTGCCACATGTTGACAAACACTTCTTGACAAGATAGGATGCATAGAAGTGCTAAAAAAAGCACGTTCACCTATGCCTTCAAGTGAGAAAATGGTGTTTAGAAAGTGTTTAATAACACAGACCAAAGACACGTTTTGGTGTTTAATAACACATATCAAAAGCACCTTTTGTGCATAAATATCACTTGAAAAAATAGCCACAAAGTTTGAAAAAATTGGAAGGCTTAGAGTAGCCTTGGCACCAAGATCAAGACGAGTCGATGTAGAGAGAGGGCTTGGAGTAGCCCATTGCACACAAAGAAAGTCACACTGGGGGCTTAGAGTAGCCTCCCAAAGCACACACACAATACTTCTCTTTCTTATACTGCTTATTGTAGAGAGATGGGGCACTTAGTGCCAAATAGGGTACCAAAGTGAGTGTAAAAACCCTTAGAAAGAGACAATATGATCACTGATAAAATGAAGGGTTCTAGGGAGGAAAACAATGTCAAAGATAAGGGTTGGACCCCTTTGAAGATACAAAAGAGATTTTGGAGATATGAGTTGGAGCCTTATAAGGATTTTAGATTTTTTCCCAAAAAGAGAGTTATTACCCTAAGGTAAATGCAAAGTTACTCCTTGCAATAGAGTAAAATAATGAATTAAAAATGCTGGGCAAGAATCCTTTTTCAAGGCTATTGAAGTTCACTTGAGAATAAGGTGTGAACAATGGCTCTCATGTGAATCCACGTGGATGTGTGCTTCGAAGGGAGCCAAAAAGAAACATCGATAAGTTCAAAATTGAAGCAGAGCCTTTTTCTCATATGATAGAGAGGGCTACGTGAACACCTTGGATGATAAACCCAAAATATATGAACAAATTCTTTCTACGCATCGAATCAGGACCGTGAATTAATGTGTGCACACAATTGTCTTGATGCAATTCTCGAGAAGATAATCTGACACTTGCTATCTATAGTTAGGATGTTGCGAAGACATCAGCACTTATGTCAAACTCGAGAAAACTTTTTTTTTTTTTTTTTTAATAAAAAGGAAGTTCGGCCTTAGCCTATTCTCCCTAACTTTAATTAAAATAAAGAAGAAAAATTACACATGAATGGGACTAGTGCCCATGGGACCCTCCAAATCCCACAAAGCAGGGGAGGAGTATGGCAAGCTAGAGGGCATTACAAATGAGGCGGATAAATCTAGCATCACCCTCATGTGGAACCCATTTGGGTTTCAACTTGTTGTTTTCGAGGAGATAAATACAGTGGTGTCTAAACGGTGGAGATCTCTTATCTCAGGAGATTCTTTTACCTAGAAGAAACAAGGATTTCTCGATCGACCATTCCTTAGGAGTTTGGCCAAAATTGATAGCACATCGCTCCCTCCAAATCTTCCAAAGAGTCTCACCCCTGATGGCATTCCACAGCCTCGATGAGCAGCCGACCGCCTCACCCAACAACACCTGTTGCCAATTGATTTGGTTCATGAGTCTCAATACTCGGGTCACGTGATGCCAGATAACATGGGACTTGGGGCAATCGAAGAACAGGTGAACTAAATCTTCAATGCATCGATGGCAACGCTTGCACCATGGAAGCACACCACATATTTTGTTAGCCCTTGCATTGGACCAGATACCTTTATGCAAGATCTGCCACATGAGAACGGACTTTTTGATCTCAATTAGGGGGTGCCAAATAGACATGAATTTTAGTTCCCATCGAAGTTTGGTCCAAGAAAGGCACCATCTCTTGTTAAGAGTGTGATGAATATCTAAGTTCTCTTTGAAGTTGGGGATTCTGGAAAGTTTCTTTCCATTGCTCCATTTGAGGCCCTCCAGGCAAGGAAGATCCTGACCGCAGAAAAGGCGGATAGTTGGGCGGTCCCATGCTAAACATCTTCCTTGAAGAAGAGTCCATTCCTCTAGGGTAACTCTAAGCATCGGGTCCAAGTCTTTGAACCTAATCCACTGGCTAGTCTCTTGTTTCCAGAGTTGTTTCCACTATTTGAACCCCTTGTTCCATAGCCGCTTTGCAGTTTGGAGGTTGCAAGACTCCACCCCCCTAATGCCGCCGATCGGGAACCAGATAGAGTCATTTTGTCTTATCCCAGTTGCCCACTTCCACTCATCACTGATTCTGATGAATTGTTTGGCCTTGTTCCAACTCTTCCATAAAGAACACACGAGGCTAGAGCCTTTAGGGGACATCGGGTGGGGGGAGAATAAAAGCGTGAGAATCCCTATGTCCTTCCAACCAAGATGGCCAACCACGGTAAGGTCTTCCATGTTTCTGAAGATCAATTTAGCCCAAGAGGACTCACGATTGCTCCAAGCCTTGATAAGCCACTTTACTGCCAGCTTGTCAGCCAATCCAACGATATCCAAAATTCCCAAGCCCCCTGAGTCTTTCGGGCTAATGCAAGTTTCCCATTTGATTTTGGGAATCCCCCTCCTGTTGGGGTCCCCAGTCCAAAGGAAGTTTTTGCAGATTCTTTCCACTTTGACCAAGTCTTTCTCCTTAGGTCTCAAACACAAGAGAAAGTAAATAGTTGTAGACAACATAAATGTGTTAACAACCATAGCACGCCCTGCCAAGTTGACTTGCATACCTTCCCAATGATTTAGTTTGCTATCCAGCCTGGATAGCACCCAGTTCCATTGTTGGTCCATTGAGATGCCGAATCCCATCGGAATGCCAAGGAGACGGAAGACTTGACCTCTAGGGATAACTTGACATCCCTGATCTAACAACAATTGGGGTGTAGGTCCGCTGATTGCTCTAAAAGCAGTTTTAGCATGGTTGATTTTCGAACCTGACACCATACAAAAGGTATCAAGGCACCACCAAAACACCCCAACGCTGTTTATATCGTTATGCACAAAGGCATTCATGTCATCCGCAAAAAGTCTCACAATCATTTGGCCGTGATTTAGAGGAAGGGAAAGACCCTTGAGATTGCCAGCATCCATGTGATGCTTTAATAGGCGATTGAGTCCATCCGAGGCGATAGCGAAAAGTAATGGAGCCAAAGGGCAGCCTTGCCTAATTGATCTTTTTAAACGAATGGGCTCAGAGAGCTTACCATTGATATTCACTCTAGTTGAAGCGTTTCCAAGAAGAGTGGAAACCATCTTCGTGAACTTTTGGCTGCACCCAAGGTCTTTCAATGATTGCAGAATGAAGTCCCATTCCAATCTGTCGTACGCTTTGTCGAAGTCGATCTTAATGAATACCAAATCTTGTGCAGTCTCCTCAGCAAATGCAAGGCCTTCCCAAATATCAACAATTGCTTCAAGTATAGATCTACCTTTGATAAAACCTTTCTGGTCCTCACAAAACCATGACTTTAAATGACAAGAGATTCTGTTGGCGATAACTTTTGCAATTATCTTGTATCCTGTTTGGAGCATGGTAATCGGTCGCCAGTTTTCAATTTTGTTCTTATCTCCCCTTTTGTGGATTAACTTGATGATGCCATTATTAAGACACTCAGGGAGGGCACCGAAGGAGAGAGCCTCTTTCCACACCAGACGGAGTGGGGTGGCCACTGCATGTTTGAAGCACTTGAAAAACTCATTGGTGAGACCATCGAGACCCGGACTTTTCCCATTGGGAAGAGCATCAATAACCTCGATAATTTTATTCTCAGAAATGTTAGCATCCAACAGAGAAATCATGTTCTGTGAGACTCTAGATTGAGCAACCCTTGAGATGGTTTCCATGGAGTCATGCCTGTGTGGGGAAAGGGGAGCCGAGACCCCGAGAAGATGGGTAAAGTGCTCAACGATGATAGACCTATTCTCGGCTTCCGTGCTACATTCGGTTCCATTGTTATCGACCAATAAGGGGATGGATTCCCTAGCTTGTTTCCTTTTGAGGATGTTACACATCTCTTTCGATGGTTTGTCAGCCTTCCCCGCCCACCAATCTTTGAAGAATATTTAAAGATTTTTCCTTTGAACCTCCTCTTCTAGTCTTAGTCTTCCCCTGATTTTCAAAAGACCTTGTTGGCATTGTAAGTTACCTTTGTTCACCTCTTCTTCAAGCCATGAGAGCCTCCGGTACACCATTTCTCTTCTTTTTTTTCGGATATCTCTTATAGCCTTTTGAGTCTTGATCAGAATTTTTTGAGTCCTTTCCACCGCGCTTCTCCAACACTTAGCCGGTTCATTACCGTAGGCAAAGGCTTCTGCCCACACTGCAGAAATTTCTTGTTGGACAGAGGGGAGGGAAAACGATGTCTGACAAGCATGAAACCAAGGGGCTTTCTGGAGCATGGGAATCGGTTTGAAAGACAAAGTAATCGGGTAGTGGTCCGAGATAGTTAGGTCCATGTGTTGGGAAATCGAAGGAATACCCCACTGTAGGATGGTGTTTTGATCGATGTAACATCTATCAAGTCTTGCTTTCCTCAAAGAGTCCCCCAATTGGAGATTTGACCAGGAGAACCCCTTCATGTCTTTCACCTCGACTAGGTCAAGATGGAGCTTGATTTTATCCCATATCTCTTTCTCCTGGCTGTCAATAATTTTTCCCTTGTTATTCCATCGGTCCTCAGGAAACTCAACCATGTTGAAGTCCCCACAAATCAAAACATTATGTGAGAGGGAGTCGAGAGAAGCCCAAGTATCAATTCTATCCGCTTCTCCATTAGGGGCATAAATTGAGACCATAGTGAACTGAAAAGGGAACCCGATAGACGCAGCAATCCAACGATGATTCCGACCTTCAAAAGTCGAGGTCACACTGCCAGACAAGGAGTGACTAATACCGATCGAAGCACCCCCCGCCCCTCTAGGATGAGAAGTGGAGAACCAAAGGTGGTTTGGAGAAATGCATTTAAGTCGTTTCTGGAGATCCTCTCCGTCGATTTTAACCTCTTGTAAGCAGATAAAGTCAGGGTTGAGGCACTTGTCTTTGAACCACTGGCCAAGAATCGCCGCTCTTGATGGGTCTGACAAACCCCTGACGTTTAGTGATATGAATTTCATTGTTGATGGTTGCCCTCTTTGAGGGGAGGGACCCGATCTTTTTTCTTCTTGTGATCTTCTTTTTTCCTCCCAACTTCTTGACTTAGGATCCTACCCTTGAGGGGGCTCTTCCATGGCATGCCCGATGGTTGTTTTCCTTTAAGCTTTGACTTTTGTTGCAGTAATCTTGGAATGTATAGCGGAAGGGTAGGACCAAGGAAGGAGCTTTCACTGTCTGGGTTGTCTTCATTGCTAGTAGTGAAGCCTTCTTCTTTACTCGTGGTGTAACCTTCTTGGTTGTCTTCTTTGCTGGCAGAGCACCCATGGATATTATCAGTGGGGTCTTCTTCATAACGGTTGTCCCCTGGGAAGTCGACCTCATTAATCTCCTTTTCTAGGTTACAATACATGTTGTTCGAAGGAGCAATTGTCATAATGTTCCTTGCTGTTGATCTTCGAGGGCTAACTTTCTTCCTTCGTCTTACTTGAGTGAATCCTTCTGAATCCGTGTCAGCAACGTGAGTTCCCTCTTTGTCCTCCGTCGGAGGGGGCTGAGTGCCAACTTGAGGGAAAGGATCCAGGGCCCCATCTGGTTTAAGCTTGTTTTTATTGGTACTTTTTTTCAAGGGGCAATCTTTGATCCTATGCCCTTGATGCCCGCAACGGAAGCATGCGTTTGGCAAATTCTTGTAAGTAACCTCCTGTGTCCAAGTCTTACCATCTCCATAGTTTATGGAGATTTTCGAGGGAAGGGTCTGATTGAGGTCTGTTTCAACGCAGATCTGTGGATGCCATCTTGCATTGAAAGAATGTTGAGCACCATCGTAGATTAACCCCCCTACATCCCCTCTTGAGGCCATCAGGCGACCGATCAGTGAAACGATTTCTCGAAGAAATCCATACAAAAAGTACGGCAGATTGGGAAGCTCCACCCAAAGCAGGTAACGAAGCGGCTTTGATCTGTTCGGAACAAAGTCTGGGGTCCACTTAAAGAGGCAAAGGGTGGACCGGCCCACTTGCCAGGAGCCGGCTTGCAGGGCTTGGAAGGCCATCTCTTCATTTTCAAACACTAGAAGCAGGTGATTCGCCAGTAGGAATTGACATTTGCACACAATTAGGCCACGCGGGAACCACTCCTTGTGAAGCCAAGCTCTCACACTTTCTAGAGGGGGCCTAGGGCCAAAAACTTGACCGATCAAACACGTTTTCATCAGTTCCTCTTGCTTTGCCACCACAGATTCTTTACATAAAGACACCACCGGAGGGTCGACGTCCGATGAGACAGGATCCATTCCGAGGGGGCACTGAGACTCTAGTGGGGCCAAGTTGCTCAAGACCAACGAGGGAATAAGAGTCGACATTAGAGAGAAAGAAAAGACCACGAGCAAGCAAAGGGCTAAGTCTACTCTTTAAGATTAAAATCAGAGCTTCCTCTTAATGAGTATATTAAATTGAGCAATATGATCTTTTCTTTTTTCCAAGGTGCCTTAGTTTTTTGGACGAGCATCAAAACATTGAAACACCTCCCATTGTTTGGAGCTTTCAATCTAGAAAGTGAGGAATTTATTTCTTAAAAATTTAACTGATCGGAGCTTTCAATCAAGAAAAGGAGGACCCGACACCCGAGAGAGAAGGTGCGATAGAACCTCACACAAGCCCATTGGGGGAGCTTTAACCTCACACGAGAGAAAAGCCTCTTGATACCCTCTTAAAACTGCCTCTTTTTCATCGCTTCCAACCGCTTTTTTCTTTGCCTCTCCTTTCCTTTTTTTACCTTTTCTTTTTTCTTTTTTTTTTTTACTTTTTAATATATTCTAAAGCTTCAGCCACGAGAACGAGCAGCGCTGCGCGGGAATACATTAAAACCAAAAAACTCATCGAACACTCAAAACAAACTCCAAGGATCCGCGCGATAGATGCGCATGCGGCTTCAAAAGACCAGCAGCGCTACAAGTACAAATTTATAATGCTTCGAAAATCGAGGTGAGTATCACGCGCGACAGACACCCTCCAGTCAGTTGCGACTGACGCCCACCTAACAGACGTGAAACTTCTTGTCCATCGCGACTGACGCTCAGCTATCAGTCGTGAAACTTTTTGTCAATCGCGTGAAACTTTTTGTCAATCGCGACCGATAACTCTCTAGACAGTCGCCACCAGCCAATCGCGACGGATAGCTCTCCTGTCCGTCGTGAAATCTCTGTCAGTCGTGGCAGCAGCCGGTGATTAGTCCGTCGTGTAAACATGCTTCATGCGGCTCCATGTCTATGTCGTCCATCGCTGCGCAATGGTCTCACAGCTTCTTGAGAAGACTTCTCAGAACCAGATCTCATCCGTCCATCGTTGCTGTCATCCGTCCGTCATTAATGCAATGAACACCCGATGCTCGTCCGACACTCCGCTTCCTCCGTCGCTGCGTTGCAACCCCTGCGTCGTTGCTAGACTCAACTCTCTCTCACCCGTCAGTCTTCTTCTTCTTTTTCACAGTGCATATTGCAGCTTTAATGGCGTCCGCTCAAAAGTGTATCGTCTATGGCAGACATTGTTGCGTGGAGCTCTGTCTCCATTGATGCATCGCGGACTCCAGGGCGCTCTATCATGTTGCTGAAAAAGCTCGTATGGCTTCTGCAGAATATCAAAATATGTGGGAGGATGTAACTACACGTGATGAGCGACCGTCACAAATATCAAACTCGAGAAAACTTGGCGGTCACTTTTTCTCAAATCATTTACAACCACTCATTGATAACGCCGTTGGGAAAATGACACCAATCGCTAAGCTGCTGAGAGTAGGTTCCTCTGCGATTCAACTCATCAGTCAGTGGGAGTGCATGCTCTCAGTTCTTCTCTCGGAGAGATAGTAGAGGAATGCCATCGAGTTGCCTTAGTTTTGAGAGGCCTAATGTTGTGGCACACAACTCCTTGTCCTGTGGTAAATGCAAGAAGTTTTGTGCACTTTCTCGTGCTCTCTCTCTCTCTATCTCTCTCTCTCTCTGCACCAAGGCGAAGTTGACTCTCTATGTTGCTCGGAGCAGGTCCAAGTTACAACAGAGAGCACTCGATGTTGATGCTCTAGGGTCTTATAGAGTGCAAGAAAGCACTCACAAGGTTGTAATGCACCTCTCTCTCTCTCTCTCTCCCTCCCTCACACACTCTCTCTCTCTCACACACACACAGAGTGATACAGAGGTGGTGTAGTGCTATCCCCTTCACCTTGTCCGTGCTGGTTTTCTAGCCACACAATTGGAGTAAGCCTGTGTTTGTGCGAGTGCTTCAGTCTCATAAACCATCTTGCTAACATTGAGAGAGTGGTGTTGATGCTCAACACTCTTGTCATAAGTTGTTTCACACTCCAGTACATGTTACATGTTTGGGCGCAGGTGAAATATCACCATAGAATGATGATTACTTCGTAGTGCGGAGAGTAGTGGTCATTAAAGAGTGATGCGCACTTCATGGATTGTTGAAAGAAGATGTTGATCATGCCATGCACACGCAAAAGGAGAAGAGATTGCAAATGATGATTGCCATCAGGTTTCGGTAGCGAATCAATTAGAAGAGAGAGCAACTTGAGCAATGCGCTATTATAGCAAGTGAGCTCTCTACCTCAAAGCAATGAGAACAGTTCCTATTCGGTTTAAGATGAAAATAAAGGTGCAGGGATAGAGGCACAACAATTTACCCACATGGGCCTTGCTTGTGGGTGAGTGGGCGATTAACCTTTCTGTTGTAAAGCTAGCTACACTCTGTAAAAGCCTCCCCCGCTTTGTGGGATTCGGGGGGTCCCGTGGGCACTAATCCCCTTCTTTTGTATTTTTCCTTTATTTACTTCAAGTCTGGAAGAGTAGGCTAAGGCTGAACTTCCTTTACAAAATAAAAAATAAAAAAAAATCCTGAGTGCTGTGTTCAGACTCAATCGGATGTTGCTCAGAGATGGGAAGAGTTGAGCACATGAATTAGAGGAAGTTATGTTTGATAGTGAAGATATTGCCTCGTGCTTAGAGGACAAATAGGACAATCATAATTGTACTGCACAACTGAGCTTCACCTAAGAGATGAGATTCACTTTCAAAAAATGACTGACCACTAATATGGATGCAAAAGAGGGTTTAAATGCACTACAAAATCTGAGATAGATGACAAGCCCAAGAGAACACTACAAATGATCACCACAATAATGGTGGGAGGGAGGGACATGAAGTACAACGGTGGGAGGCTGGGAACACCATGAATAATGGGGGCATAGCAACACCCCCAATTGAAAAAAAAAAATCAGAGAGCATCGTTTATGCGATGCTCCTGTTAGAAAGTGTCACATAAGCGATGCCCCAAAAGAAAAATAAAAAAAATAAACTCACAACATCGCGTAAATGATGTCAAGCATCGCTTATACGATGCTCATAATGACTTCCGCTAATAGCATCAAAGCCTACTAATGCTTGTAGTGATGGTGACAAACTGGTTGCAATGCTTTAGCATTGCATAAGTGACGCATTGAGAATTGAAAAGAAAAAATGATTTGTCTTGGCATAAATCAAGTGAAAGAGAGCAAAGGAGCATGAGGAACCGAGAGCGCGAAGGAGCGAGAGAGCAAAGGTACACACATATGTGCATACATGCTCACATGCATTCGTACACACACATGCATGTGTATACATACATATACACAAGCACATACACACACATACGCATACACACACATAGGCATACATACATAGACACATGCATACACACACATGCACATACATACACACATATGCATACACACACACATACACACACATACACATATACACACACATACATACACACATATACACACACATACATACACACATATACACACATACACACATACACATACACATACATGTTGAAAGTGTGAACTATGCAAGCTTTAGGTGGATAAAAGGGTCAAAAGACCTTGATGTGGAAAAAACTCATGATGCAAATCAGTTAGGGTGGTCTAAAGGTCAGGCAAGGCAGTCCTAAGGTACTGGAAAGTCGGGAGAGGCATCCAAAAGCTATAAGAAGGTGAAGAGTTATCAAATGTACGAAAGTCTTCTAGGTCATTGAAGACTAAGAGACATATACTCAAAGAAGCTCTAGGAGAGTCATCCAAAGCTCAAGGAGCTGAAACACAGCAGTCAAAAGCTAGGAGAAATGCAGAGGAGGGCATTATATGGACAGAGGAGGAGCAAGGAGGAGCTATCAAGCCCACACCCCCTCTAGTCTCTTATAGGTATAGACATAATCTGCTTATAACAGCTATAACTCTTTGAGTACATATTCAATTCAAGAGATTTAAAGTGCATTTTGTATCTTATATAGTTTCTTACTTTGTTGAAGAGGGATTCTTGAAATCAGTTTTATGTGCAGAGAAATTGGTGTATCTCTATAATCCTAATTTCTGCATATCCTACATCTCTACATTGTTTTTCTTCTACATAGTTATTGACTGACCTAAACAGATTCATTTGAGTTGTTCTATAGCTTGTTGGAAAGCTTATAAACCAAAACATGTGTGGTTAAAAGATTAGGTGATTTGGATTAGTGTAAGGTAGGTGAATCAGAGTTTTGCTGCAGGGTAGCAAAAAAAAAAGTTTTGCTATAAAGTTTTGATGCAGGGTTGCTTGATAAAGAAAACTATCAGCCGTGAAGGTTTAGAGCCATGGACTACCTCATGAGCAAAGTTTTATGACCTATTGTCTGCGGACATGAAGATAAGCCTGATGTGGATATCAAAGATCTAAAGATCACCAATCAAGATTTGAAGATGTTGAAGGATTGGGAGGAAAGGAATACGAGAACTATCTTCTACATATCATAGGTAATCTCTAACACTATGATTGGTCATATATTAGAGTTTGATCATGCTAAGGATATTTGGGAGGCCTTAGAGAAGATATATGCCACTTCCACAAGAAGCACAAAGATGCAGCTTAAGAATGAACTCCACTCTTTGAAGAAGGGTAGTGGTCAATCTATTGTTGAATACACCCTAAGAGTGAAGGAGTTGAGGGAGCAATTTGCATCCATTGGCTTAAAAAGTAGATGAGGAGGACCTTGCATAGATTACTCTCAATGGCTTGAGAGGGAAGACAAGTGGAAACCCCTTATTACTACCATCTTGTATAGAGATCCTCTACCAACTCTTGAGGAGTTGATCCCACACCTAGTGCCAGAAGAGGTTTCCATGGGAGACACATCCAAGAAGGATTGTCACTCACAAGTCATATATGCTAGAAAAGTCAAAGGCAAGTGTGGCAAGAAGGGGAAAGGAGGAAAAATCAAGTGGAAGCAGTCCAAGGAAGAAGATTCAGATTTAGAAGGAGGTAGCAAGGCATCATCTTCAAGGAAGGGCAAGAATGGCAAAGGGAAGAACAATCCTCATCAAGGTAAAACTTGTTTTATATGTGGTAGGTAGAATCATATTTCTTCAAATTTTTCGTTCAAGGATGACAAAGGCAAGAAGAAGAAGGAGCAAGGGAACTATGCTAACAACTCCAAGAAGGATAATGAGAAGGAACCCTCCTAACCATGAGACATGGCTACACTAGTGATCCCAAGGACACAAAGTGTTACATAGACTCTGGATGCTCTATTCACATGTCATGTATGGAGGAATCTTTTGTTCATATGCAGGTCCCAAGCTCAAAAGGTTGTGTGGACACATGATATAACATTGAGCATCCCATTACAAATGTGGAAGATGTGAAGCTAGGTGAAGGTAAATCTGTCAAGACTATTAAAGATGTGATCCATGTTCCATCTATTTCCAAGAACCTTATCTCTGTAGGACAAATATTAGAGAGAGTTATGTAGGTTATATTTGATGCAAAAGGATTCGTGGTGAAGCAAGGAGGCAAGGTCATTGCCAAGGGAAGGAAAGAAGGTAGATTGTTCACACTATATGTTGGTCATACACACAACAAGGTATGTTATGTGATGATTAGTAACAAAAGGATTGTAGAGATTGATCTTTGGCACAACAAGAAATGACATATCAATATTCCCAAGTTGAAAAGCATGTGCAACAAAGGTTTAGTGCAGGAACTACCAAATCTTGAAGGCCAAGTTCTACATGAGTTTTGGGATGCTTGTCAGCTAGGTAAGCAAGCAAGGAAGCCATTTCCAAAGAGTGAGTATAGATCCTCTAAGTCCTTGGAGATTATACACTCACATGTATGGGTCCGTCGGAGAGAGGCTTCATTAGGAGGAGCTAGGTACTTTGTCACTTTCATTAATGACCACTCAAGAAAGGTATGGCTTTATGTTATCAAGGAAAAATAGAAGTGTTTTCATGCTTTCAAAAGTTTAGGTCCCTTGTTGAGAAAAAATGTGATGCACACATCAAGACACTAAGGTCAGATGGAGGGGGAGAGTACTTTTCCAAGGAATTCACAAAGTACTTGCAGGACAATGGCATTAAGATGCACTTTACATGCAGGTACACCCTTCAACAAAAAGGTGTTGTCAAGAGGAAGAATAGGCATTTGGTTCAGATAGCTAGATGCCTCATAAATGAAGGTAGCTTACCATTCTCTTATTGGCGCGAGGCTATGAATATAGCTTGTTACTTGATAAATAGGGTTACAATGGTGTGTACAACTTGGCTCCACACGAAGTCTATTATGGCAAGAAACCAACCATGGAGCACCTCAAGGTATTTGGATCTGTATGCTTTGTTTATGTTCCTAGTGAAGTGAGAACAAAGTTAGAGCCCAAGAGTGAGAATTGTGTGTTCATTGGCTTCTCAAATGAGCAAAAAGGCTATAGGTGCTACAATCCTTCTCAAAGAAGCTATATGTGTCAAGAGATGTTGTGTTTGATGAGTCAAGGTCATGGTATCAAGACAAGGGCAAGGCAAAGTTGGATGAAGAGCATCAAGAGGAGTATGCAGACTTTGATGTGTAGATTCAACCTCAAGAGTTAGTCACAATCAGTAGACCAGAGGTTTCTAAATCTAAGGTACACTCATATGATCACTCTTGAACTTATGATTATGAAGTACCGTCCTCTACTTCAAAGTATTGAAGGCTGCAAGAGACAGACTATGACACTAGGGAAGCCCAAGAGGAGTCAAAAGAGGAAAAGATTTAAGAGGCCATTACTCCTAATGTGAAGCTCAATAGAATCAAGAAGCAATATCCCAAAGGCCAAGAGAGGAGGTCTACAAAGAAGAAGACACCCTCACAAAGGTATACATATGGTTCTTTCATGGCAAAGCACTATGCATACATGATGAATGTCATTGCACATCAAGAGCCAAATTCTTATGAAGAGGCAAAGACCAAACCAGAGTGGAGGAAGGCTAAGTATGAAGAGTTAAAAGCTCTTGAAGAGAACAACACTTGGGAACTAGCACCCAAGAAGGAAGGCATGAAGATAGTCCAAAACAGGTGGGTGTACAAGATCAAGAGGAATGCAAATGGCAGCTTGGCAAGGTACAAGGTTAGACTAGTAGCCAAAGATAGCCCTATGTGCAACAAGGAGGTAACCTGTCTACCAGATGGACATAAAGAATGCTTTCTTGAATGGTGAGTTACAAGAAGAGGTGTTCATGGAACAACCTCAAGGGTATGTAGATCCACAACATCCTACCTATGTTTGAAAGTTGAAAAAGGCCTTGTATGGCCTAAAACAAGCCCCAAGGGCTTGGAATTAGAGGCTAGTGGACTTTTTGAAGAGATGTGGTTTCTCTTCAAGTGATGCAAATCCATCCTTGTATATGTAGAAAACAAATGACAAGATATGTTTGATATGCATATATGTAGATGATCTCCTTGTGATAGGTGATGATGATGCGGGGATAAGGACCATCATAGAGAAGCTTGGAAGAGAATTCAAAATCTCAGATTTAGGTGTGCGTAAGTACTTTCTTGTCATTGAGGTGATCTATGGGAAAGAAGGTATCTATCTCTATCAAAAGAAGTATCTTCTAGATGTGTTGCTTAGGTTTGGCATGATAGATTGCAAACCAATAGCTCAATCTATGGATTCAAATGTCAAGTTAAGCAAAGAAGATGGTAAGAATCTAGAAGACCTTACACTATACAGGAGCATTGTGGGATCATTGATCTATGCTACACTTACAAGACCCGACTTGTGCTAACATACTTGGATTTCTATCTCAGTTCATGCATGCAATCATAGATACACATCTCAAGCATGCAAAGAGAGTGTTAAGGTATGTAAAGAGTATAATTAATTATGGGTTGCAATATGGTATGATGAAGAACTTCAAGTAAGAGCATGGACTGATGCTGATTGGGCATAATGTGTTGATGATAGAAGGTCAACTTTTGGCTATGTTTTCATGCTAAGTACAAAAGCAATTTCATGGATGAGCAAAAAGCAACCCATAGTTGCATTGAGTTCAACAGAGGCTGAATATAGAGCTTTAGCTCTCACTACATGTGAAGCAATGTGGCTTAAGAAGCTCTTCAAAGATCTTGGTATACAGCTTGGACCAATTCCAATTTTGGAGGTAATATGTCAAGCCTACATCTTGCTAACAATCCCATGTATCCTGCAAGGACCAAGCACATTGAGGTGCATTACCATTATGCAAGGGAAAAGGTTGCATCTAGGGACATTAATGTTCATTTTATAGGTACAAAGGACCAATTTACATATATCTTCACCAAAATCTTGGACGTGAACAAGTTAACAAATTTTTCAAAGGCTATGAGCTTGATTGATATGGAAATTAAGCTTGAGGGGGAGCGTTGAAAGTGTGAACTATGCAAGATTTAGGTGGATAAAGTGGTCTTTCAAAATACCTTAATGCAGACAAAAATCATGACTCAAATCACTTAAGGTGGTCTCAAGGTCGGGGAAGTTCATGTAAGGGAGTCCTAAGGTGGTGAAAAAGTTGACAGAGGCATCCAAAAGCTATAAAAGAAGGTGAAAAGTCATCAAATGTATGGAAGTCTTGTAGGTCATTGAAGACTAAGAGGTATATACTCAAGGAGGCTATAGGAGAGAGTCATCCAAATCTCAAAGAGCTAAAATGCAGCAGTCCAAGTCTAGGAAAAATGCAGAGGAGGGCATTATATGCATATAGGAGGAGCTATCAAGCTCACACCCCCTCTAGTCTCTTGTAGTTATAGACAGTGTGCTTATAATAGTTGTAACTCTTTGTGTACATATCCAATTCAAGAGATTTAAAGTGCATTCGGTAGCTTATGTATCTCTCTTACTTTCCCTAAGAGGGACTCTTGAAATCCATTTCATGTGCAAAGAAATTGGTGTATCTCTATAACCCTAATTTTTGCATATCCTACATCTCTACATACTTTGTTTTGTAGAGAGTTTTTGACTGTCCTAAACATATCCATTTTAGGTGTTCTGTAGCTTACCACAATGTGTGGTTAAAAGCTTAGGTTATTTGGATTAGTGTAAGGCAGGTGAATCAGAGTTTTGACAAATTGGAGAGACATAACTATCCTGCTTGGGTGATGAGAATGGAAGCCTTACTTATGAGTAAGGATCTAATGATATATGTGATAGGTGAAGAAGAAAATCCTAAGTTTGAAGATGATATTTGACTAAAGAGAGAAGAGCTAGAAGCTTTGAAGATATGGTAGAAGAAAGATGCAAGTGCAAGAGCCTACATATACAATACTATCACATATCATTTGCGACATCACATCAGAGGTTTGGAAATAGATGAAGACATATGGAATGCATTGGAAAATCACTTCCAAAATACTACTAAAGCTAGGAAGGCTAGCTTGTTGTCATAATTTACTACATTCAAGGAAAAGCAAAGCCAAAGCATTAGTGATTATGCCACTAAGATGAAGAACTTGGGAGATAGTCTTGGATCTATAGATGAAGACATTGAAGATCATAGGTTGATTGCACAATTACTTGCATTGTTGAGAGGAGATGAAAGGTGGAAACCTTTTGTACTTTCAACTGAACTTTCATTAAATCATTTTGTACCAAATTTAAATCAATTTGCTTGGATTGTTGCTCACATTTGAACAAGATTTAAAGTCAAATGGAGATAAAGGACATAGCTCTCCTATGTATGCAAAGAATAAGAAGAAAGGTGACAAAGGTAAAGCAAAGGATGAAGAAGAGTCAACATCTCAATCAAATTTTGTAAAAGGAAAAGGTAATAGTAGAGGTAAAGGTAGAGGAAATGGAAGAGGAAGAGGTAATCAGAGTAACAACAAGAAGACATGCTGGATTTGTGGATTGAGCAATCATTTAGCTTATGATTGTTGGCACAATAAAAAAGGATCAAATCAAAATCAAGATAACAATGGCAGAGGTGGAGGTGGAAGACATCAAAATCAGTTTCAAAGAGGATGACAAAGTCAAAGAGGTGGCTATGGTAGAGGTGGAGGAAGAAATTGGGAAGAGAACCAATCTTACAACACCATCTACTACAACTATGCAAATGATACACAGAATGAGAACCATATACCATTGATAATGAATTCAATAAGTACAAGAATATATTGACTCTGGTTATTCTAACCATTTTTCAATAAGTACAATATCTCAAGGTATTCTATATTGATTCTGGTTGTTCTAATAATTTGTCAGGTAATATAGAATTGATGTCAGAATTAGAAGAAGGAATGTCTAGTCATAGAGTTCAAACAGGTGATAACACAAAACACAATGTGCATCCAATTGGAAAAGTGAAGCCCAAGAGTGAAGATGATTTGCTGACCAACATTTTGTATGTTCCCACAATAACGAAAAATCTAATTAGTGTGGGACAAATAGTAGAGAAAGGTTTTCAAGTAAGATTTACAAATGAAGTATTTGTGGAAGATCCAGAGCATGGATATAAGTAGATTGTCTATGCTAAGAAGGAAGGTAGACTCTTTACTTTGAAAGTCCAAGGAAATATTGGTCAAGCCTTGCTTACACATGGTGATGAAGTGCTTACATAGTAGACCTCTCGCATAAGAGGTTAGGACATTTTAATGAAAGAGGAATCAAAGCTATGGTGGAAAATCAATTTGTAATAGGGCTACCAAATGTGGAGAGTCAACATATGATTTACAAATGTGAAGCTTGCCAAATGGGGAAAGCACATAGAATACCATTTTAGAGGAAAGGATTCAAGCATGGAGTTTTACTAGAGCTCATCCATATAGATGTATGGGGAGTAACAAAAGAAGGATCAATCAATGGCTCTAGGTATTATGTTCTTTTTATTGATGATGCTACAAGATGGATAACGCTTTATGTTTTGAAGGAAAGATCAGAAGTGTTTGGAGCCTTCAAACATTTCCATGCATATGCAGAGAGAGTTATAGGTCAAAACCTTAAGAGGCCAAGGTCTAGCGGAGGGGGAGAATACTTCTCCCAAGAGTTCTGTTGGGGGATTCTTAGACAAGAAGGAGTTTGAGGGTTTGTAGGAGAAAAGGAAAAGACCAGAAGAGGAAATACACCTTGGAAGCTTTTGCCGATTGATTACAGTAAGACAATTATAATGTTTGAAGCACAATACAAGCCAATACTTCTGTGCACAATCACACAGAGTGCTTAATTACAAAATACCAAATATCCCAAAGTCTTCTTGCCGCCGGCCTCCTCTGCACCAGACCTCCACCTGCTTCAAGCTTATCCTTGTGCACACCTTGCACCAAGCTTCCACTAAGGGGGAGGAATGAATACCTTTTGTCGGCACGCACACACTGCAAAGAGACCTTGAGATCCTTGGGGGACTAGCTTAGCACTCTCTGCACAATCCCTTAGTCACTCTCCATGCACTCCTTCAACTCCACTTCTCTGCATCGCACACTGGTGACTCTTGCACTTCCCTCTCTTGCTTCACTAAGACTATGCTTCTCTTGCTTACTCTAAGATTGGTCCAAGAATGGTCCTTGCCTTGATTTGAGTGTGTCGATCACGTACGCTCCTAACTGCAATAGTATCTTGGTGCTCACTTTGATGTCCCAAGATTGTCTTCACAAGTGGCAGCCAACGACTCCATGTTTTGTCCTGTAGTAACTTTAGACTAAAACCAAAAATTTTAATGGGGGGCCATACTTTCACCTGTGCGTACGTTGCCGCTTCACATACCTTCACATTTTCCTTTTAAGTCTTCACTTTTGCACATAAGAGGGGGTTCACCTGAACCTTTCAAAACACTTTAAAACACACTTTGAACCTTAGGGAAATTAGAGAAAATACCTCTGCAACCTGCAACCCACTTTCTCCAATTTACCCTTTGTGGATAATTAATGGTGCACTACCTCTGCACTTTGACACCTGCACTTTAGCACTTTGACTTTGCACCTGTTGACTTTGACCTTGACCTTGTTGACTTTGACCAATTGACTTTGACCTTTTGACTTTGACTATAGTTGACTTTGACCAACATGACTTTTATGGGCTCAACAGTTGCTCACCACCTAATGTGCTCTCCGTCCCGGAGAGCTATAGCCAAAACGCTGAGCATATAGGACACCATGATAATGGAACGGCAAAATCTTGAAGAGGACATCTGAGCAGCAACCAATTCCACCAGAACAAGCACCAGAAAAGAACCAGAAGTGGGATTTTGTTATGGAAAAGCAAAAGGGGGGCAATGGGAGGGTAGAAAGGAAGGGGAAGGGAGGGCCGAGGGTGCGAAGACGGATGGGGCAGGGAGGGTTAAGGATGTGGCTGGGCAGATTGGCAAAGGGAGGGATTGGGAGTAGGAATCAGGGGTCTGGAGGAGGCTAAAATGATCAAACTGGAGGGTTACAAAGGGTACATATGGGATATTATTAAACATAAGTTAAGATAAGGTGAGAATAGACCTTGTGGACAATGTGGGGAAATAAAAACATGGGATAAATGTGCTCAAAACATGAGGGTTGTGATCAATACTCAGAGACAATGTGGGAATTTGGAAAAATAAAGCCAAAAATTGAATTCAGAAGTGCCAAAAACATGAAAATGACTCCATTTTTGTAAAAAACGGCCAATCGAGGCACGAACCAGAGCCAAAAGCTTTTAGCCAGAAAAATAAAAATAAAAAAATAAAAAAATTTAAAATTAAAATATATATATACTAAAATGAAAAAAAATGGTCTTTTTTTTCTTTTTTCTTTTTTTTTTTAATAATTTGAACGCCCATACAGAAAAAAATACTAAAAAAATAAAGAAAATAAATAATAAAATAAATAAAATAAAATAAATAAAATAAAATAAATAAAAATAAAAATAAAAATAAAAATAATAAAAAAACAATAAAAAAAAATTTTGTGGGGGGGGTGTCAGAATGGGGGGGGCGGGGGAGTTTTTTTTTTTTTCCGACCCGAGAATCCTGGGGGGCCTTTTTTTTTGGGGGAAATAACCCAAAAATAGAGAAAATTGAAGGAAAAATCCAAAAAAATTGCCAAAAAATCTGAAAAAATTCTCATGAAATTTTCTACATGGCTAGGCCTAATTTCCTTCATCAAACCACAGAGAGCCTCCTTTTATGCCTCCTATTTGGCAAGAAAATGACAGCGGAAAGGGATAAGAATGCTAGAAAAATGCTAAAGATGCTAGAAAATTTTCCAAAAATACCCAAAATTTTTTACTTTTGTAGATGTTATGAAATGCCTTCTAGGTTTGCTAAAAACACAAGGACAAGAATGAAAACTACTAAAACTGAGCAAAATGAGATGAGAAAGCTATGTACAACTTGGACAGATTTTGCAGTTCCAGGTGATCCATACTTCTTCAAGTGTTTTGATGATAGGCCTTGAGCCTTGATATGTTGACCAATGGTAAGGCCTCTCCTTTCAGCGTCTCTAACTCCACAGCACTCCAATTTAGCATTGTTTTGACTCTATAAGGTCCTTCCCAATGTGGAAGCCATTTTCCTCTCAGTTGTGTATGAAGATGAGGTCTATGGAGAAGAACTAACATGCCTGGTTCTATGTTGTTGTTCTACAGATGTCGATCATGTGCCTCCTTCCTCTTCATCTGAGTCTCTATCAATTGTTTTGTTGTTAGTAGACGAATCTCCTCCACTTTATGTAGTACTCCGAGCCTCTGAGAGACATCAAAATCTTTCTTGCCTTGCATGAATGCTATCTTAGGTGATCCATGTAAAAGTTCAAAGGGCTCAATGGGCAATATTCCATAAACCAGTTGGAATGGAGAGTATCCCGTGGCCTCTTTGTAAGCTAACCTGTATGCCCATAGGGTACCTTGATAAGCAATGCCCCAGGTAGTGGGCTGTAACATACACTCCTTCCTTAACATTGAGATTAAAACCTTATTTGTCGATTCAGACTGTCCATTGGCTCTTGGATAGTAAGCACAAGAGGTCCTATGTAGAATTCTATACCTGTTGAAAATTTCGTGCAGGACCTTATTGACAAAATGGGTACCCTGATCTGTACAAATTTCAAGTGGACATCCAAACCTGCAAATGATGCTACTGTAAATGAAATCAGCAATAGTTTGGGCAGTGCAGTCGGGGGAGGCAATAGCTTCAGCCCACTTTGTCGCATAATCTGTGGCTATCAAGAGATATTTCTCTCTTTTTGGAATTGCGGGAGGGTAGATGGGCCCTACAAAATCTAGCCCCCATTTCTCAAATGGTTGCCAGGAAGTGGAAACAATCAAGGGGTTATGCCTCTGCTTTGTTGGCTTAGGTCCACACCTCTGGCAAACGTCACATGCCTTTCCCCATTCATCTGCATCCTTAAATAGTGTAGGCCACCATAGACCAGCATCCAGTATCCTCTGACTCATAATATGCCCTGGAAGGTGCCCACCACCTGTTCCTTCATGTGCAGAGTGAAGGACTTCCCTCACTTCTTCTTCTTCCAAACACTTCCTAAACCTGTCATCCTTGCCCTGTCTATATAATTTATCTTCAATGAAGGTATATGGTCTACTCTTGATTAGCAATCTCTTCCTTTGCACAACACTAGCCTTTTCTGGATACAACCTAATTTTAATGAAATTCTTGATATCATAATACCAACCTTGAGCTTGTATAGCAAACAGATGAGCATCTGGAAAATCATAATTGATTCCACTAGCTTGATTCATCATATTGATTCTGGATAGGTGATCCGCCATAACATTATCTTTACCTGGTCTGTGGACTACAGAAAAATCAAACTCTTGGAACAACAATAACCACCTCCATATTCTACTAGTGGCTTGTGGTTTGTTGAGCAAGTATTTTAGTGGTTGGTGATCTGTTATAATAAGAAATTTTACTCCTAGAAAGTAATGACATAATTTTTGGACAGCAAAAACCATTGCTAAGGCTTCCCTTTCTGTAGTACTGTAATTCCTTTCAGCCTTGGTCAAGATTCTACTGGCATATTGAATTGGTATGTCCACTTTAAATTCTTCACTGGGTTGGGTCAAAACTGCCCCCACTGCATAGGCACTGGCATCTACATGTATATGAAAGATTTTTGACCACTCAGGTGTGATCAAAATAGGAGCAGACACTAACCTTGAACGTAATGTTTGATATGTTTTTTCCTCCTCTTCTTCCCATTTAAAAGGTACTTCCTTACCTGTAAGTCTAGCCAGTGGTCTGGCTATCTCTGCATACATTTTTATAAACCTTCTATGGTATCCAGTATGCCCCAAGAAACTCTGAATCTCTTTAGGAGATTTAGGTTTAGGCAACTTTAATATAGAAATGATTTTGTCAGGATCTGGGGCCATACCTTTAGCCGACACCACATGTCCTAAGAGAGTTCCTTCTGTCACAAGGAAATGACATTTGTTTGGATTGAGCTTTAGCTTAGTCTCCCTGCATCTCTTGAAAACATTCTGCAACTGCCTCAAGTGATGGTCCAAACAATCTAGAGGAGTTTCTTTGTGAGAACCTGAAAATGAAGAGAAGTCATCCATGAAGATTCTAAGTGATTCCAGCAATAGGGGGCCAAAAATGAGATTGACCGTTCAGATAAAGGTGGCTGGAGCATTTCTAAGCCCAAATGGCTTTTTTACATACACATATGTTCCCAAAGGTGTGATAAAAGCTGTCTTTTCACGATCCTCTGGGTGTATTGATATCTGATTATATCCACTAAATCCATCCATAAAGCTATATAATGCATGCCCAACCACTTCTTCAATGACCTGCTCTGCAAAAGGCATTGGGAAACCATCTGGAATGGTCACCTTGTTGAGTGCTCTAAAGTCAACACAAATTCTGATTTTATTAGTATTCTTCGTTGGTACTATAACCATAGGTGAGAGCCACTCTGAGTGTTCCACAGGAATGATGATTCCTGCATCCTCCATCTTCTGTATTTCCACATAGATAGCTTCAGCATATTTTGGATTAAGTCTATAACTCTTCCCTCTTATGGGTTTGGCTCCATCAACCAGAGGGATTCTGTGCTCTCCATAAGTTGCAGGCACTCCTTCTAAGTCTTTATAATGCCAGGCAAAAACATCTGTATAATGGGTCAAGAATGATTTTACCTTTTCAAGGAGCCCTGGGTGGCTCCACAACCAAGTGGCCACCAAAATTGGCCGATTATTGTCTTGAGTGCCTAATTGAATTTCTTTGACAGGATTTCTCTCTACCATATTATCTTCGTGCTCATCTTCTTCCTTGTCTTCTTCTACTAGCTTTTCGTGCATTACTTCATAAGCAGGTGTATTTTGGATTTCAATGTGTTCCTCCTTGTCCTGCATCCATCCTGCAGGGATTTCTTGAATCGGGAAAGAACACTCTTCACTAGAATCTTTTACCTTGCCTTTAGCTTTAGTAACCTCTTTATCTGTGGTTGTCATATCCTCCTCCAAGTTGTATTTGAGGGGTGTCTTCCTGCCCCTTCTGTGGTCTGTGATGGGCTCTCCCAATCCATCAACCTAGACTTTCTCCTTATCTTCATCATAACCTTCAATCGTGCAAGAATTATTAAGAAAAATTCCAAAACAAGAGGAAGAGTTGCCTGCTTGGAGCCAATTTAGAATATCCTCTTCTTCCTCGAAATCTATATGGGGTTGATCCTCCGATTCTGGTTCCATGCATATGCCAACTGTTTGCATCATGCTAGTGTTTCCTTGATTATCTGGGCCCTCTTCTAAGTGAATCTGTGTCAGCTCTTGCCCTTTCTTTTGTACCCACATAGTGTCCTTGCCCCAATCATGAATGACACTTGCATGCCTCAGCCATGGTCGTCCAATTAAGAGAGGAAATCCTCCTTCAACCTGGGGCAATCTTAAAACCACAAAATCCAGAATGAATAGATTACCTTGTACTTCAAGTGGAACTTTTGGGATCACTCCCAAGGGCCTTACTTTGCTCTGATCTGCCAAAGTAACAATGAAATTTGCAGGCCTTGAAGGGTGGAGTCCAATCTTTTCCATTGTATGTTCAGGCATCAAGTTAATGCCAGAACCACCATCCACAATCACTCCTTGAAATTCATGACCTTTGATAGATACTGTCAGCCGAGGACTTTTATAATCTGTAAGGGGTGCTTCCCCTACAATTGTTCCTTTATGTAAAACAACAGTCTTTGCCACCAAACTTGTAGTGGAAGCTTCATCAATTATCTACAATAACTCTGACCGGAATTTCCCATCCATCTTTATTAAATAAAAAATACTAACCTCATTTTTCATGGTCTTGAGTAGTTTTGAAGCCTCTGATTCCTTGAGAGCATGGGCTCCAGTTGACTTATCAAACTCCTCATGAGCCCTGTTGAAGGCATTCCCAATGGCATCACTGGTGCATATGAGATCTCCTTTTTGCCTTGTATCTGCACCTGTGGTGGCTTTATCTTCAGATAGTTCTCTGTCTTGATTCCATTCCTTAATCTTTGATCCTTGTCCTATGTCTGCTTGAACCTTCCCATTGCTTCTGGTCTGCACAGTCAAAGATTCTATTTCTTCTAATTGCACCACCCTGGTAGATGGTGATGGCTCATTGACTCGATCACACACTTCTTCTTTGTGCACAGAAATCATCTGAATATGGGGCCCAGATGAAGAGGCTTGATTCTTAGGACAACAATTTGTATAATGGTCTCTTGCCTCAGGGCAATTCTTGCAAGGAGGGGCATTTTCTGGTAGGGTGCACCTACTTTGATAGTGCCCGCATTCTCCACATCTAAAACAGATGATTGGCCTCCTAGGCCCATTTCCAAAGTTATTCCTCTGTCTAGGATTATAGTTGTTACCTTGATTTGGTGCAGCAGCCATCACATTTGCTGGTGTTGGGGGTCCTCCTTGTGTCCAGTATGTCGTTGCAAGCATTCCCCTTGATTGGCATTCATGGGCCTCATGGCCAACTTTCCTGCATAATTGACAAGTCACACTTAACAGAGGACATTCACTTACTATGTGACCTTGCTTGCTGCACATGGAACACCAAAATCCACTCTTGATGCCACTCCCTTTGAGTTCCTGCAGCTCCTGTTGCAGCTGAGCCAATTCCTCTGCTTGGGCCTCCTCCTCCTTTTGGAGCTTTAGTGCTTCAATCTCCCTTCTCAACTGAGCAACAACATTCTCCTCCTCTTTGTAGGGCTTATTTCTTTTTAAGCCCTCTAGCTCCTTCCTTAGGTGGATCACTGGATCCTCCATTTCTGTACCATATGTTGGTTGGGAAGAAGTTGCTCCATACTGGTGCCTTATCTGCTCCAAGCGTGTGGCTCTGTTGATGAACTCCTCTATGGAGGCTGTAGGTAACACTAATTCATTTATTTTGCATTGGGTGGCCACTGGTAGGGGCTTAGCTAACCATTTCTTAACAAAAAAATCGTGTGGTGGATCTGGCAATTTAGCCATTAGTGCTTTGGCCCTAGTCACAAACTCTGGGAACTTTTCTCCTGGACCCAATATCAAATTTTCTAGTTCTTCTATGATAATCTCCACAGTGTTGCCATGCTGGAACTGATTTTTAAATGCATCTTTCATCACATCCCAAGTGGTAAAATGGTTTTCAGCAAACTGGCTGAACCACTTATCAGCTAATCCCTCTAATGTGGCAGGGAAGAGAATCAAAAAGGCATCCTCCCTACCCATTAGGCCTCTAGTCTTACATAGTGCCAAAAACCTTCTAATGTGTTCATCCGGATCCTCCTGAGCTAGGCCTTTGAAAGAAGGAAACTTTATATCTAATCTAGAGAGTAGAGTTTCCAAGTCTACCTGACCCGCCATGCTCTTTACTGATGAGGTTGAAGAGAGTGGACTTGAGGACCTTCTAACAACCTTCCTTCTTGTCTGCTTGCAGGTGACCCTCAATGTTTGGGACCGGGTTGCGTTCATGAGCAGCTCATAGCCCACTTAATATGAGACACTTGATAAGAATATTTACCTTTTGTTTGATGAAGTAGCACTGTAGACACGTGACCTCTGCTATACTTTGCACTTGGTTTCTCCTAAGCTCAAATCTCCTTGGAGGTCCCACCGGGCGTGCCAAATTTTGTTGGGGGATTCTTAGACAAGAAGGAGTTTGAGGGTTTGTAGGAGAAAAGGAAAAGACCAGAAGAGGAAATACACCTTGGAAGCTTCTACCGATTGATTACAATAAGAAAATTACAATGTTTGAAGCACAATACAAGCCAATACTTCTGTGCACAATCACAAAGAGTGCTCAATTACAAAATACCAAATATCCCAAAGTCTTCTTGTCGCCAGCCTCCTCTGCACCATACCTCCACCTGCTTCAAGCTTATCCTTGTGCACACCTTGCACCAAGCTTCCACTAAGGGGGAGGAATGAATACCTTCTGTCGGCACGCGCACACTGCAAAGAGACCTTGAGATCCTTGGGGGACTAGCTTAGCACTCTCTGCACAATCCCTTAGTCACTCTCCATGCACTCCTTCAACTCCACTTCTCTGCATCGCACACTGGTGACTCTTGCACTTCCCTCTCTTGCTTCACTTAGACTATGCTTCTCTTGCTTACTCTAAGATTGGTCCAAGAATGGTCGTTGCCTTGATTTGAGTGTGTCGATCACGTACGCTCCTAACTGCAATAGTATCTTGGTGCTCACTTTGATGTCCCAAGATTGTCTTCACAAGTGGCAGCCAACGACTCCCTGTTTTGTCCTGTAGTGACTTTAGACTAAAACCAAAAATTTTAATGGGGGGCCATACTTTCACCTGTGTGTACGTTGCCGCTTCACATACCTTCACATTTTCCTTTTAAGTCTTCACTTTTGCACATAAGAGGGGGTTCACCTAAACCTTTCAAAACACTTTAAAACACACTTTGAACCTTAGGGAAATTAGAGAAAATACCTCTGCAACCTACAACCCACTTTCTCCAATTTACCCTTTGTGGACAATTAATTGTGCACTACCTGTGCACTTTGACACCTGCACTTTAGCACTTTGACTTTGCACCTGTTGACTTTGACCTTGACCTTATTGACTTTGACTAGTTGACTTTGACTATAGTTGACTTTGACCAACATGACTTTTATGGGCTCAACAAGTTCAATGATTATCTATGGAATGCAGGCATTAAGAAAGAAATAACTCGCAGGTACACACCTCCACAAAATGGGGTGGCAGAAAGGAGAAATAGGACTTTGATTGAGTTTGTTAGGGCAATGCTAAAGAAAAACAATTTTCCAAATTATCTTTGGGTTGAGGCTGTGAATACAGCTAGATATCTTGTGAATAGATTACCATGTACCGCTATCAATGGGATGACCCCTTATGAAGCTTGGTGGGGTAAGAAACCTACACTAGATCATTGTAAGGTGTTTGGATCTATTGCCTATGCTTATGTACCATCTGAACTCAGACATAAGCTTGAACCAATGGCTAAAAAATATGTGTTCATTGGGTATGATGAAAAGCATATGGGTTATAGGTTATGGAATCCTCTAACCAAACAATTTCTTGTTTCTAGAGATGTAACATTTGATGAATAGAAGAGTTGGTATGTAGAACAAAGTCACAACATTGAATCATTTGAAGAAGAAGTAAGAAGAAGTGAGAGAGGTAAATCACATATGCAGGTAAATGGAGATGAAGATCACATACAAGCAAGTACATCTAGAGGTGTATCATCAAGGAGAAATGAAGATGTACCTAGGTTCGATGAGGAAGTGTATTTAGATACACATGAAGAATGTGAATCAAGAAGGTCAACTAGCTTGAGAAGACAACCAACAAGGTGTTCCTATGATACTTCTTCTATGAATCAAAAAAATTATGCTTACATGGTTGAAGAAGAAGAAGAAGAACCTGAGAGTTATGATGAAGCAAAAGGTAAGAAGCAATGTGAAGAAGCAATGAAGGAAGAGTTCAATGCAATTGAGGAGAACAAGACTTGGGAACTTGTTCCAAAACCAAATGGTAAGAAAGTGACTGGAAATAAATGGATTTATAAGGTGAAGAAGCTTACAGATGGAAGAATAGCTAGACATAAAGCTAGATTCGTGGTCAAAGGCTATGCCCAAACCCATCGCATATATTATGATAAGACATTTAGTCCTATGGCAAAGATAACCATAAGAACAATCATTGCTAATGCAACATCAAAAGGATGGACCTTGAGTCAATTGGATATAAAGAATGCATTTTTGAATGGATACATATCTAATGAAGTATACATGGAACAACCTCAAGGCTTTGCAAATTTGAGGTATCCAAATTATGTTTGCAGATTGAGAAGAGCACTTTATGGGTTAAAGCAAGCTCCAAAAGCTTGGAATTACAGACTTGTGAAGTATCTCAACGATCTTGGATATCAAAGATCAAAGGCAGATGCAAGTCTGCTTATCAAAAGAACAGATGAAGGTATAATCTACATTTGTATCTATGTAGATGACATTATAATCATAAGTACCTCAAATGAAGGAATCAAGGAAGTAAAGAGGTTACTTGAGAAGGAATTCAAGATAAGTGATGTAGGAAAATTGTCATATTTTCTTGGGATGGAAATTACTTATGCAGATCATGACATATATGTATCATAAAAAAGGTATCATCTAAACCTATTAAAGAAGTTTAACATGGAGAACTGTAGAGAAGCTTTAACTCCACTTGAAGTCTATCATAAAATTAGCAAGTATGATGGTCCAAAGTTCAAAGACATGAGGAAGTATCAATCTTTAGTGGGAATTTTGATTTATGCTACACTATCTTAGTTATGCAGTGGGAGTCTTCTCACAATTCATGCATTGTTCAAAGGATCAACATTGGATTGTAGGTCAAAGAGTTGTCAGATATATAAAAGGAAATATAAAGGAAGGATTATATTATCCTTTTACTTTAGACATAAATATGAGAGCATATAGTGACTCAGATTGGGCAAGAAGCCAAGATGATAAAAGATCAACACATGGGTACATGATATACATAAGAGATAAGCTTGTGAGTTGGTGTTCAAAGAAGCAACATACAGTGGCATTATCATCAACTGAAGCAAAATACAAAGGACTTGTGGATGCAGCTAAAGAAGTAACATGGATGCAGACCTTGTTCAAAAACTTGGGCATTGATCGAGGTATACCTATCATACATGGAGATAATATGAGTTCATTCTATCTTGTAGCAAATCTTGTATTTCATGCAAGAACAAAGCATATAGAAATTCAATATCATTTCCAGAGAGAAAAGGTAATGGAAAAGGAACTTGAAGGGGTGTAGACTTCTACAAAAGATCAGATAGCATACATTATGACAAAAATCTTGGATGGAGTGAAGACAACAAGGTTCAAAGAAATGGAAGGAATAAAAGAGAAGAAGATTATATGAAGAATTTAGAGAATGCTAATTAGTGATTGAGGGGGATTTTTTGGGGCTTCACTCACTAACTAGACACAAATACATGAAGATATGTGAAGGAAAAAGAAAGACAAAGAGCTATGGAAGTCAAACACTTAGAAAATTATGCGTATGTGAAGGGACATATTCACACTTGTAATATAGTGCAAAATTAGAGATCAAATTTAGTTCATGACATATAGAATTTCATGTTTGAGCTTAGGAGCATGCATAACATGTGTATAAGACAATTTGAGTGAAAGAAAATGAGAGATAACCTGATTTATAAGTCCTAAGTGAATAGAGAAATTATCGGGATAATTTCTGTGAGAAATGGTGATGAAAGATCACTGAATGTAGGAGATCTTTCTGTGGCTATCAGCATAATGAGGCCAAGCCATTTTTTACACATCTTCTCTAATAGTAAACACATATTTTTGTAGAAGGATTTGAGCCAATTCCTCTCGTGTAAAGAAATATAAGTAGTTTCATAATAGAATGACAGTTAGTTGAAAGTTACGAGTTTTTTGGCACACTTTTTCTTGATCTTCTAAGAGTTAGATCTCACAGTACAGTGTAAAGGTTTTCATGAGTGATAGCTCATTTTGAAGCTACTATCCTCACTACAATCAACCAAAATATCTTTGATAAATGGGATGTGTACTCTGACAAATGAGTCTAACACTGGGGGCATGTCAAATCAATGAAGGTAATTCTCAGTTTTCAGAGATAGTGTAATTCCTGAAGATAATTCAAGTTATTCACAAGGTATTACTTGAAAGTTTTGCTTGGAATGTGTTGCTTACTATAAGTAATAACTTCTATTAGTAATTGAGTATAAGAATCTTTAAGATTCGAGTTAAATCAGAGAAGATTTGAAGCTAGAAGAAAAGGCATACATTTCTAAAAAGTGAATTTTCAAATTCACTAAGTAAAGTGATTTGAGAATTGAAGTGTTGCTGAGCTATTGGTAATTATAGAGATCCTCTTACATCACATTAGCTTAGTTCTTGTGGTGTTTCATACACCAACACCAAAGAGCAGTGAGAAACTTAGAAGAGCTAAATTCAAGTGGATCTCAACCTTAGAAGACCTTGAGTATTTATGAAATGACCCTTTAGCAGAGCATTCATGAGACGATTCAAAGTTGGTAAATATTGGGAAATTGTTCTTTTTTTCCAAAAAAAATGAAGGTAGCACAATTAAGGTTGATCTCATAGAATGTGTATGTATAGTTTTTCCCATTTACACTCGGATACCACTCATGAAAGAGTAGAGAAGCCATCTATATTTAGCAATCATGAGAGTAAGAAATCATGGCAAAATCAATATATAATAAACATGTGGCTATCTGTTGGAGTTTGAGGTTTGTGGAAGCACACAAACAAACACAAGGAAGAAGAAGAAGCTTGGAGCACAACATGTAATATTGAATGTATTAACAAGAGAATGAACAAAGATAAGTAACCCGTTAGGGTTATAGGTGTATATACAAGCAGGGGAAAAAACCTCCTAAAGAGAGAAAAAAGTGCCCCATCAGTCCTAGTGTGTTCACACACATCACTACCAAAATATACCAACAAATCTCCCTTGGGAGTGATGCAGTGAACAAGAAGCTCGCACTCATGTATAAGGATGTGCCAAGCTATGTGGTATCAATCCACAAAAGGAAGTAAGCCCAAAGCTTTGTGGAAAGCTTCAAACTTCTCCCTAGTCAAAGACTTTGTGAAAAGGTCTACATCGTTCTCCTCAGTGGGTACATATGCCAAACTGATCTCTCCAGCAGAGAACCTCTACCTAGCATATGTTGAGATATCAAGCTCAACATGTGCTGATCCAAGATGAGACATACCAATTTTTTGTTTCTCTGACATGTATAGTGGTCACGCCGATATATGTCAAGGATACTTCATTGAGCTTTATTAGATTTATCTACCGAGAGTGATGGCACAGTTGTTTCTTGCCAACTCACTCATTCGCAGACATTAGGTTTTTCCTTATGTACTGATCTTTATATATTGCACTTGTATTCTTGTTTTTAGGTCATTCTTGTACATTCCTTTTTATGTAATAGAAGAAGAAGAAGATCATTCTTCCTTGCCTCAATCTGTGTGTGTGCTTTTCCTTGAGAGTGAGAGTGTGTGTGTGAGCTCTCTTCCTTATCTCCTTCCTCGTGACATGGTATCAGAGCCAGCGTGGCTATAGAGAGCTCGTGGAGAAGGTGACGGTGAAGAGTATGCAGCAAGCCATGGAGAAAACGCGATTCACAAACGACTTCCACTTGCTACGAAAATCGGCATGAAGGTAGAAGGACTCAAAATATTTTCGTGAGTTATCCCCTTAGCGTCACTCGTTTTTTTCAGATCGAAGGTTCGGAGCCATCTCAACCTCCATTTCGAGCCCACAAGGTGGGGCCCATAAAAAAACCAGGCCAGTTTCAGAAACTGTAACTTGCCTTGTGTTCGGCAACACTCATATATTCTAGATCCAGAATTTCAAGCGATTCCGTGTATTGTTGATACACGAAAACTGTGTTTTTCTGAGATCAAACTGTCACATCATAGTGCAACAGTGTTCAAGCAGAAGTGCTCCTTGGAGTGTTTTGCAGTGTTGTGAATTGCTGCAGAAATGGCAAACGCAGATGGAATGAGTCAGCTTATGAGCGATAAGCTGGACAAGAACAACTTCCATGCTTGGAGATTCAGAATGAAGATTTTCCTGATGGGAAAAGGCTACTGGAAGTACATCGAAGGAGAGAATGAAAATGCCCTGCAGTTACCAGAAAGGAATCGGACTGCAGATTAGGTAAGAGCATATGAGGAATGGAATCAAGGAGCACGAAAGGTAATGTATTGGCTATCTGTTAGCATACAGGATAGCATGATTGGACACAAACAGGATGCCAAAAGAGGCTTGGAACACTTTGGTCACATTGTATGAGACCAATACAAAGGCACGGAAATTGCAACTCAAGAACGAGCTACATACATTGGAGAAGAAGAGCATGTCGGTAAGTGACTACACCTTGAAAATCAAAAGCATATGTGAGTCACTTGCATCTATTGGCATGAATGTAGATGATGATGATAAGGTGGAAGTGTGTCTTCGTGGTTTAGGAGCTGCATATAAGCAATTCAGAACTTCCATACAGACCAGGGAAAATATTCTGAATTTCGCCCATCTGGTATCTATGTTAATTATTGAAGAAAATAATCTTGGTGAGGATTCAAACTCCCAAGGAAAGCCCAGTTATGAGCATGTATTCTACTCTGGCAGAGGAAGAGGTAGAGGTAGAGGCTTGGGAAGTGGAAGAGGAAACAATAACCATTACCAAGGTCAACAACAGAATCATGCAAGAGGAAGAGGACAGTTTGGAGGCAGGCGGAGCCAAAGAGGTCGCAAAAATTTCCAAAGAAATGATTCAGGTAATGATAGTAAAGGATGCTGGAATTGTGGTAAACCTAGACACTTTGAACGTGATTGCAGGTTGAAGAATCAAAATAACAGAAGGCGGCAAAACAACTATGCATCCACAAGTGCAGATGATTCTGAGAAGCTGTTCATGGTTCAACATCACATGATGAATACGATGTCTGCTGGTATTTCAAAATCGAATGATAATGTCTGGTATGTTGATTCAGGTGCTTCAAATCACATGACCAGTCATGCAGAATGGTTTAGTAGTTTGTGTTGATATATTTAGGTAGTGATGTGTGTGAACACTCTAGGACCGCCGGGGCACTTTTTTCCCTCTTTAGGAGGTTTTTTTCCCCCGACTTGTATATACGCCTATTGCCCTAATGGGCTACTTATCTTTGTACATTCTCTAGTAATACATTCAATCTTGTGTGTTGTGCTCCAAGCTTCTTCTTCTTCCTTGTGCTGTTCGCGTGCTTCCGCAGACGTCTAACTCCAACAATTGGTATCAGAGCAGGTCGTTGCTTCTTCTAGGGCGCCGTCGACACTCCTCCGTTTGTAGTCTCAGATTCGCACAAAATTTGGTGAGCATACTGAGGGTGTTTCCGAGATCAAAACAGCTTCGTTCTGTGGTGCCGAAATCGCGATCTGAGCTCGTTTCGGCTTCCGAACGCACTATCGCAGTGCTTGTGCAGGCTATTTTGTCCTTTTGTGCCAAAGCTATATACCAGTTTCTATTCGCCAGTTTAAGCGTCTCGAAGTCTGCTATAGGTCTAGCAGAACTCGTCTGGGCAGTTCTGTTCAACTTTTTGAGATACAGTCAATTTTTTGCATCAAGGTATTTTAGTCACCGGCCATGGCTGAAAGTAGTGATGTATTCCGTATGTTGGCTGTTGAGGATAAGTTGGATGGTACCAACTACCCATTATGGGCTTATATGATGCGACATGTACTGGTTGCAAAAGGATTGTGGAACATTGTGCAGGGTGTTGAAAGACGTCCTGTTACACCTGTAACGACAGGTACTGCAAATACAGGTGTTGGAGCTGATGAAGATGGTGTCGAAGATGATATTCCGCAGATTCCTGTTCGTGCTGCTGTTTCTCTTGCACCTACTGCAGAGCAGATTCGTTGGGATGGGAGAGATGCCCAGGCACATGCATTGATAGCTTTGTCTGTCAAACGTGCCATTATTCCTCACATTCACTCTTGCAGAACAGCAAAGGATGCTTGGGATACACTTACCACTTTGTACCAGGCTAGGAATGAGGCTCGTGTTGCTTACCTCCGAAAACAGTTGGAGAGTGAGCACATGAATGAAGGTGATTCGATGGACAGTTTTCTTACAAAGATCAAAGACCTGAAGGAACAATTGATTTCTGCTGATGAGGTTATACCAGATAGCTCACTTGTGCAGACCGTTCTGAATGGCCTTCCTGATTCATATCAGAGTTTTGCCTCTACTCTTCGATTGATGATGAAAGGCAATCCGAATGCCTTGTCATTTGAGGAATTAGTCTCTGTTCTGTTGCAGGAAGATCAGTCCAGGCAGAACAGGTCCATTATGCGTGTTGCAGATCAAGCTTTCCTGGCTAGTCAGAAGGGCAAAGGAAAATGGAGCTCTTCTACTAGTAAGCAGAAATCTGCAAATGCTGCACAATCGAAGAAACAGGATAAAGATGAGAAGAAATCAGAAAAGCAGAAATTGTTCTGCAAGTACTGTAAAGGAAATGATCATATTATAAAGAACTGTCCAAAACTGGCTGCTAAAGAGGCAAAGAAGAAAGAGGCTGGAATGGTTGTTGCAGAGGCCTCTACACCAAAAACAGAGTCTGCAAATCTTGTGCAGGAAGAAGAATGGGCGTTTACTACTGTCTGCAGTTTTGACCCATCTTCTCATGATCAGTGCATGTCTGCAGTAGACTCAGATGTTTGGTACTTTGACAGTGGGGCGACCAAACATATTACCTCGCAGCGCAGTTTCTTCTCTTCACTCGAGCCTGCCCCTACAGGGAATACTGTCACATGCGCCAATAACTCCTCTTATCCTGTTATGGGAGTTGGTAAGATCATTCTGACTACTGCTGATGGTAGTTCTTCCACTTTGTCAGATGCTTTATTTGTGCCAGGGATAAAAAAGAACCTGTTATCAGTTTCTGCATTAGCCAAGATTGGCTTGGTTGTGAAATTCGTTGATGACAGGTGTACAGTCCATGATCTCTCAAATGGCGATGTGATTATTGCTTCTGGCATTTTATGTCGTGGGCTGTATAAGCTCATAGACTATGAAAGATCTGTGAATGATTCGGCATATGCAGTTCATGATTCTCAGGCTATGTCAGATGCAAAGCTTTGGCATGCACACTTTGGTCATCTGAATTTTGCTAGTTTGTTACGCCTGCAGAAATCTGAAATGGTGTCCTCTTTGCCCAAACTTGAGGCACCTGGAAAACATGTTTGTGAAGGATGTATTTTGGGCAAAATGCAGCGTTCTTCCTTTCCAAAAGATGGTTCAGTTCGGGCTATGCAGAAATTGCAGCTTGTACATAGTGATGTCTGTGGTCCTATGCAGACACCCTCTTTTGGAAATTACCTTTACTTCGTGACTTTCATTGATGATTTTTCCAGGCATGCATGGGTATATCCACTCAAAGCAAAGTCCGAAGTGTTCATGTGCTTCAAACAGTTTTTGGTTTTGGCTGAAAATCTGTCAGCATGTAAAATGGGCACCCTCCGTTCTGATCGAGGGGGGGAATATATGTCTTCAGATTTTAATGCATTTATGGCTGAACGTGGGATAAAACACCAGTGTACAGTGCCGTATACACCTCAACAGAATGGAGTTGCTGAACGAAAGAACAGGTCACTCATGGAGATGGCGAGGTGCATGGTCAAAAGTCAGGCTTTACCACATACTTTCTGGCTTGAGGCTGTCATGTGTGCAGCATATGTACTGAACAGGTGTCCCACCAAAGCATTGCAGTCTATCACTCCATATGAGGCTTGGCATGACCGCAAGCCATCTGTTGCTCATCTACGTGTTTTTGGTTGTTTGGCATATGCATTAGTGCCTGAACAACATGTTGGTGCAGACCAATCACCAATTGAATGTTTGGAAGATTAAAGATTGAAGGAAGATTCAATTCTTGAAGCATGGAAGAAGGATACATTCAGAGGATATGAGGAATGTACACATATGTACATTAGTATAGTTATAGTTCACTTAGATCTTTGATTAGTCATAGACTTGTACAAATTTCTCTATAAATACCTTGAAAAAGTCGAGGTGTGATAGGAGAGCATATGAAAGAATAGATGAGTGAGCATAGAAGTTAAGAAAGGAGAAGTTAGATGTCATGAGACATGTGAAAAGTTAGTTGAGTTTTCCTCTCATCACTCAACTGTAATTTTCTGAGTAATCGAAGAAATATTGCGCTCGATGTTTCTGTGTCTGCTCCGTCTGTGTTAGATCATTTGTGAAATCCTTTTGAGGATATCTAAGTTCATAGTTAATGAGTCTATGACTTGAGTTTCAGAGTCTAATTGTAAAGATGCTAGGAGAATTGTTAATAGGAACATTCATATGTGATGAGTGTTCACAGTTCTCTGAAACAGGCGCAAATTTCGATCTTGAATTTTTGGTCATTTCTCACTCCACAGTTTAAAGTTTTGTGCAAGCAAGCACTTAATCTTTAAGTTGGAAGACAAGCTACCCGTGGCTAGAAGCATTTGCTTAAACGGGTTTTATACTGAGAGAATTGAAGTTAAGAAGTTAGGGGTGTCTAAATCGACTTCTCAGAAGTGCAGATTTAGACATAGGTAACTTGTGAAGTTGATTTCTCAAGTTATACTAAACCTTTTGAAGAAATTTAACTTGGAGGAGGTGCGCAACTTCTAGGCGACACTCCATACAAATTTTCATAGAAAACTTTACATGTTTGATAGGTCAATGAGAAGAAATTGTGCAGCAGACTTTCTGTGTTTTATCTTCTTCACAGAATTTTTCAACTTTTGATAATTTGGAGATTGAACCTCTAATTTGGTGAAGATTTTGACTTACTCTTGGTATAGAGGTGCTCTAATCTTAAGAGTAGGTTATTCTTTTGGAGATTAACACTCTCCATCAGTGGTATCAGAGCAGGAGACATCAAAAATCAAGGAAAGGAGGATCCCGACTGCTGCAGATTCAAGAAATTCAACAATTGAAGAACTAAAAGGTGAAAGCTTGAAGGCAAAGCTTGAGGAGAAGACCATACGACATCAAGAAAGACAAAAGGAGTCTAATTCAAAGCAAAGGTACATATATCATTCATAAAGCTTGAAGATTTCAATACACAGGTGGACACAAGATGGGAGATTCTCTTCAGATAGAGAAATTGGATAGGGAAAACTATCCTGCATGGTCTATGAGGATGGAAGCTCATCTTATGAGCAAAGATTTAATAGCCTACATCACAGGAGAAGAAGAGAAGCCAGAGTTCAGAGATCCTAGTGTTCCAACTAGGGAAGAGTTAGCAGATTTGAAAAATTGGATGAAGAAAGATGCTCAAGCTAGGAGCATTATATATATGGCAGTCAATGATTACTTGTTACCTCATATTCGAGGTCTTGAAAGTGCAACTGATATTTGGAATGCTTTGGAGGAGCATTTCCAGAATACTACTAAGTCAAGGAAGGCATCCTTATGGGCAGAGTTACTACTTTTAAGAAGAAGGCTTCCCATCCATTTCAGACTATGTGACAAGAATGAAAGATATTGCAGATGCTTTAGGAGCTGTTGATGAAGACATTGAGGAGGATAAATTGGTAAGGCAAATTCTTACAGGTTTAAGAGGTGATGACAAATGGAAGCCATTCATTTTGTCTACAGAGTTATCACTTGATCATTTCACTCCTGATTTAAATCAGTTGTTAGGTCATATGCTAACATTTGAGCAGGATGTTAAAGGAGATGGTGACAAGAGTGCAGGTCATGCAATGTACTCAAAGGACAAGAAGAAGAATAGCAAAGGAAAGCAACAAGCAAATGAAGATGAAGGAACAACTAGTCAAGCCAACTTCCTAAGAGGAAGAGGAGGTGGCAAAGGTAGAGGAAGAGGCAGGAACAACAAAGATGGAGGCAAAGCTTGCTGGATTTGTGGTAAGACAAATCACTTAGCTAATGACTATTGGCACAATACTCAGAGTAATAATGGATATAATCAGAACTATAACTCAAGAGGAAGAGGTGGCAGAAATCAAAGAGGTAATTTCAGAGGCAGAGGTAGTAGGGGTTACTTTGGAAGAAATGCAGGTAGAGGTTTCCAAAGTCAACAATATAACAACACCTACTACAATTATGCTTCAGGTCAAAAGGAGGATTCAACATTGATAATGAATGCAACTTGTGAAAGGCAGAGTGAAGATCAAAGAGTCTTCTACATTGACTCAGGGTGTAGCAATCACCTAAGTGGTAATATAGCTTTGATGACTGATTTGGAGAATAAGGTTTTTAATCATGTTGTTCAAACAGGTGACAACACAAAGCACAATGTGAAGTCAATTGGATCAGTGAAGGCCAAGGATGGTAGTACCTTATTGAGTAAGGTCTTGTATGTTCCTACAATTCCTAAGAATTTGATAAGTGTAGGACAAATTGTTGAAAAGGGATATGAAGTAAGGTTCACTAATGATGGAGTATATGTGGAAGACCCTAGTCAAGGGTATAAACAGATTGTTTCAGGGAAGAAAGAAGGAAGGTTATTTACATTGAAGATTCAAGGCAATATTGGTCATGCTATGTTCACATATGGAGGACATAAGATCTCTGAGTTAGATCTTTGGCATAAGAGGCTTGGACATTTCAATGAAAGAGGTATTAAAGACATGATTAACAATGGTTCAGTGCTTGGATTGCCTAATGTTACAGGTCAACATATGACATACAAATGTGAGGCATGTCAATTAGGTAAAGCTCATAAGCATTCATATTCCAAGCAAGGTTTTATGTACTCAGAGAAGCTTGAATTGGTACACACAGATGTGTGGGGACCATCAAAGGATTTCAGTATAAATGGGTCAAGGTATTATGTGATTTATGTTGATGATGCTACTAGATGGATCACTATTTATGTGATCAAAGATAAGTCAGAAGTGTTTAATACATTTAAACACTATCATGCATATGCAGAAAGAATTACAGGTCATAAGATGAAGAGATTAAGGTCAGATGGAGGGGGAGAGTATTTCTCTAATGAATTCAGTGATTACTTGTGGAATGCAGGTATAAAAAGGGAAGTTACTTGCAGGTACTCTCCTCAACAAAATGGTGTAGCACAAAGGCTGTAAATACAGCTACTTATTTGGTCAATAGGTTACCATGTAAAGCCTTGCAGGGTATGACACCATATGAGGCTTGGTGGGGTAAGAGACCTACCTTGGATCATTGCAGAGTTTTTGGATGTGTGGCATATGCATATGTGCCATCACAATTAAGACACAAATTGGAACCTAAAGCTGAAAAATATGTTTTCATTGGTTATGATGATAAGCAGATGGGTTATAAATTGTGGAGTCCATCTACAAAACAATTCATGGTTTCTAAAGATGTCACATTTGATGAGCAAAGTACTTGGTATGCACGTACAATCAATATCAATACAGGTGATGAAGAAGAAGTGAGTCAAAAGAAAGGTAAGTCAAAGATTCAAATAATTGATGAAGAAGAGAATAATGAAGTGCAGGGTGATGTTGAAAAATTGCCAAGATTTGATCCTGAGTGTGAAGAACCAGAAACCTCAAGGAGTGGAGAACTCAGAAGATCATCAAGAAATAGGTGGCAACCTACAAGGTATAGTTATGATACTTCTTTTTTGGCCACAAAAGATTATGCTTATATGATGAAAACAGATGAAGACCCTTCTACATATGAAGAGGCAAAAGGTAAGGAAAAATGGGAGAAAGCTATGCAGGAAGAATATGATGCACTATTGGAAAATCAAACTTGGGATTTGGTTCTTAAACCAAATAGTCAGAAGATCATTGGATGCAAGTGGGTTTACAAGACCAAGAGGTTTGCAGATGGAAGTGTGTCTAGGTATAAAGCTAGACTTGTTGTCAAAGGGTTTGCTCAGACATATGGTGTTGACTATGATGAGACTTATAGTCCCGTGGCAAAGATGACAACCATCAGGACACTTATAGCTATTGCTGCATGTAAAGGTTGGAAGTTATGTCAACTTGATGTGAAAAATGCTTTTTTGAATGGTTATATTTCAGATGATGTGTTCATGGAGCAACCTCAAGGGTTCAGAGATAAAAGGTATCCAGATCATGTGTGCAAGCTCAAGAGAGCTTTGTATGGCTTAAAGCAGGCCCCAAGGGCATGGAATTATAGACTTGTAAAGTTCTTGAAAGAACTTGGTTTCCAGGTGTCTAAAGCAGATAGTAACTTGCTTGTCAAAGCAAGTGATAATGGTTTCATATACATGTGCATATATGTTGATGATATAATCCTTATAGGTACAGATGAAGAAGGAATACAAAGACTCAAGAAGCAAATGGAAAAGGAGTTCAAAATAAGTGACTTGGGAGACTTGTCATACTTCTTGGGCATGGAGATTACATATACTCAACATGGAGTATTTGTGACTCAAGAAAGGTATTTGAAGAACTTGTTAATCAAGTTTAAAATGGATGATTGCAGGGTAGCACCTACACCAATGGAGGTGAATCACAAATTGAGTAAATTTGGAGGTGAAGAATTCAAGGACATGAGACAATATCAGAGTTTGGTTGGTAGTCTTATCTATGCTACTTTAACTTGTAGACCTGATTTATCATATGCAGTAGGGGTTTTGTCTCAATTCATGCATTGCCCAAGGAAAGAACATTGGTTTGTAGGACAAAGAGTGTTGAGGTACATTAAGGGTACACTCAATGAAGGTTTGTATTATGGGTTTACATCAGATACAAACATCAAAATTTATAGTGATGCAGATTGGGCAGGTAATCCAGATGATAGAAGGTCAACTTATGGATACATGTGTTATGTGGGAGATAAACTTATCTCATGGTGTTCCAAGAAGCAACATACAGTTGCTTTGTCTTCTACAGAAGCTGAATATAAAGGCATGGTTGAAGCTGCAAAGGAAGTGATTTGGCTCAAAACCTTGATGAAGAGTTTTGACATTGTGCATGGGATACCAGTTATATATGGAGATAACATGAGTTCATTGTATTTAGCTGCTAATCCTGTTTTTCATGCCAGGACCAAACACATTGAGATTCAGTATCACTTTCTAAGAGAGAAAGTGATGGATAAGGAGTTGAAGTCATACATACTTCGACTAAAGATCAGATAGCTGATATGCTTACAAAGAGCTTGGATGGACCAAAGCTACAAAAGTTAAAGACATGGCAGGCATAAAGAAGATAAGAGAAACCTCAATTGATGATTGAGGGGGAGCTGTTGGTGCAGACCAATCACCAATTGAATGTTTGGAAGATTAAAGATTGAAGGAAGATTCAATTCTTGAAGCATGGAAGAAGGATACATTCAGAGGATATGAGGAATGTACACATATGTACATTAGTATAGTTATAGTTCACTTAGATCTTTGATTAGTCATAGACTTGTCCAAATTTCTCTATAAATACCTTGAAAATGTCGAGGCGTGATAGGAGAGCATATGAAAGAATAGATGAGGGAGCATAGAAGTTAAGAAAGGAGAAGTTAGATGTCATGAGACATGTGAAAAGTTAGTTGAGTTTTCCTCTCATCACTCAACTGTAATTTTCTGAGTAATCGAAGAAATATTGCGCCCGATGTTTCTGTGTCTGCTCCGTCTGTGTTAGATCATTTGTGAAATCCTTTTGAGGATATCTAAGTTCATAGTTAATGAGTCTATGACTTGAGTTTCAGAGTCTAATTGTAAACAGGCTAGGAGAATTGTTAATAGGAACATTCATATGTGATGAGTGTTCACAGTTCTCTGAAACAGGCGCAAATTTTGATCTTGAATTTTTGGTCAGTTCTCACTCCACAGTTTAAAGTTTTGTGCAAGCAAGCACTTAATCTTTAAGTTGGAAGACAAGCTACCCGTGGCTAGAAGCATTTGCTTAAACGGGTTTTATACTGAGAGAATTGAAGTTAAGAAGTTAGGGGTGTCTAAATCGACTTCTCAGAAGTGCAGATTTAGACATAGGTAACTTGTGAAGTTGATTTCTCAAGTTATACTAAACCTTTTGAAGAAATTTAACTTGGAGAGGTGCGCAACTTCTAGGCGACACTCCACACAAATTTTCATAGAAAACTTTACATGTTTGATAGGTCAATGAGAAGAAATTGTGCAGCAGACTTTCTGTGTTTTATCTTCTTCACAGAATTTTTCAACTTTTGATAATTTGGAGATTGAACCTCTAATTTGGTGAAGATTTTGACTTACTCTTGGTATAGAGGTGCTCTAATCTTAAGAGTAGGTTATTCTTTTGGAGATTAACACTCTCCATCACAACATCGCAGAAAATTGGATGATAAGGCAGTAAAATGTATTTTTGTTGGGTACAGTTCTGAAAGTAAAGGCTATCGTCTGTATCATCCACAAACTAAACGCATTCTGGTTAGCCGTGATGTTGTCTTTGTGGAAGATGCTATTCAGCCATTGCTTTCATGTACTAAGGAGACATCTGTTAGCTCCAAAGACATGTATGATACTTTGATGCCTCTTTTTACAGGTGGACAGGCTAGCGCTGGTCCTAATGAGGCAACTTCTCAGCCTTTGCAGGTTTCATATGATGATGCAGATCATTCCATTTCTGATGCAGATTTACATGATGCACTTGTTGATGAGAGAGCTGATATTGAACAGGCAAAAACTATGCCAAAATGGCTGGTGCAGACTTTGCGTGACAGCAAATTAGATGCACCTTTGTCATATCGTACTCGTTCAGGCTCTCATAGTACCTCCTTTGCATCAGATTGCTATGCTATGGCTGCATCTAGTCTCTGTGATGAGAATGAGCCTGTTTCTTTTGATGAAGCACAAAATTCAGAAAATTGGATGGCTGCTATGCAATCTGAATATGATGCTATAATGAAGAATGGTACATGGTCTTTATGTGACTTGCCTCCTGGCAAGAAGGCCATTGGCACTAAGTGGGTATACAAGCTGAAGCGTAAACCTGATGGTACAGTTGACAGGTATAAGGCTAGGCTTGTTGCAAAGGGTTATGCGCAGGAAAGAGGCATTGATTTTGATGAGACCTTTGCACCTACATGCCGTATGACTACTGTTCGGAGCATTTGTGCACTTGCAGCCCATCATGGTTGGAATGTACATCAGTTGGACATTAAAACAACATTTCTGAATGGTGACTTGCATGAAGAAGTGTATGTTTTTCAGCCCCGTGGCTTTGTGCAGAAAGGGCATGAAAACCAGGTGTGCAGGTTAAAGAAGGCGTTATATGGTTTAAAGCAAGCACCACGTGCTTGGTATGAGAAAATACATGCCTATCTGATTGCACATGGTTTTGAGAACAGTCCAACTGAAAGCACCTTATATGTTAAGCGTGCTAATGATGTGCTTCTGATCATTGTTGTCTATGTAGATGACATGCTGCTCACTGGTCCTCTTGAGAAGCATATTGCTGATTTCAAGGCTGATTTGCATGCCTCATTTGAGATGTCTGATTTGGGGCATTTGCATCACTATTTGGGCATTCAGTTTATGCAAGTTGATGGTGGAATGGCTTTGTGTCAAACGAAATATATTGACACATTATTGCAGCGTTTTGGCCTTGAAGACTGTAAGCCTATTGCCACTCCTATGGAGACAGGTTTACGATTGAGTCTTCATGATGCTGGAGATGCATTTGATGCTGTTCTCTATCAGCAGGCTGTTGGATGCTTGATTTACTTATGCATTACTCGGCCAGATATTCAGTTTGCTGTCTCACAGATGAGCAGGTTTATGCATTGCCCAGGAGTCACGCATTGGAAAGCGGTTAAGCGCATCTTTCGCTACTTGAGTGGTACTCGGCTACTTGGGTTGTTTTATCCCAAGGGGGGATCACTACCGCTAGATTTGCATGCTTTTTCTGACTCAGATTGGGCTGGTTGCTATGACACTCGTGTGTCCACCAGTGGTTTTTGCTTCATGCTTGGTAGCTCATGTATATCTTGGTTGAGCAAGAAGCAGCCTACTGTGGCCACTTCCAGTTGTGAGGCTGAGTATAGGGAAGCTTTCACAACGACTGTTGAGTGTGTGTGGCTCAGACGCCTTATGGCTGATTTGGGTGTTGGCCAGTCTTCTGCCACCACCATCTTCACTGACAGTCAGAGCGCATTGGCAGTTGCGAGGAACCCTGTGTTCCATGCTCGCACTAAGCACATTGAGGTGCATTATCACTATGTCAGGGAGAGGTTCTCTGCTGGGGAGATCAGCTTGGCATATGTGCCCACGCAGGAGAACATTGCAGACCTTTTCACGAAGGCTCTGCCTAGGGAGAAGTTTGAAGCTTTCCGCAAAGCTTTGGGCTTACTTCCTTTTGTGGAGTGATTTCCACATAGCTCGGCACTTCCTTATACATGAGTGCCAGCTCCTTGTTCACCGCATCACTCCCAGGGGGGATTTGTTGATATATTTAGGTAGTGATGTGTGTGAACACTCTAGGACCGCCGGGGCACTTTTTTCCCTCTTTAGGAGGTTTTTTTCCCCCGGCTTGTATATACGCCTATTGCCCTAATGGGCTACTTATCTTTGTACATTCTCTAGTAATACATTCAGTCTTGTGTGTTGTGCTCCAAGCTTCTTCTTCTTCCTTGTGCTGTTCACGTGCTTCCGCAGACGTCTAACTCCAACAATTTGCAGAAAATGCTAGTTCCTGGATACGTTGAAACAGGTGATGATACATCGCATCCTATTGAGCATACAGGAAACATAGGATTGTCTATGGAGGATGGGAAGGTATAACATCTTGGTGATGTGCTGCATGTTCCAAATATAACAAAGAATCTGGTTTTTGTTGGACAAACGGTTGACCAAGGATTACAAGTCAGGTTCAATGCTGATGGATTATATGTAGAAGAGTACAAGTAGGATGGATGATTGGTTGCCAAAGGAAACAAAGTGGGTAGGATGTTCACCTTAAATGTGAAGATTCTTGAAATGAATGTAGCCATGTTTGCAAAAGGTGCAAGAGTTATTGTAGATATAAAGATGTGGCACAAACGGATTGGACGTGCAAACTTGCAAAGGCTGAAATTGATGCAGTCAAAGGAGATTGTCCATGGACTACCAAATTTCAAAGTTGCAGAAATGCAAAAGGTATGTACATCATGTCAATTTGGTAAATAGTCAAGAGCATCATTTCCACATGATAAGCATGTTAGTGAGAATGTACTAGAAGTAGTACATACAGATCTTTCGGGTCCAGCAAAGACCACATCTATGGGCGGTTGTAGGTTTTATGTTACTTTCATTGATAACCATACACACAAAGTATGGGTATATTTCATGAAAGAGAAGAGCGAGGTGTTCACTCACTTCCAGAATTTTAAAGCTATGGTGGAAAAGCAGACAAGGAAGTACATTCAGACATTAAGATCTGATGAAGGAGGTGAATACATGTCAAATGAGTTCAACAATTTTCTAAAAAATCATGGAATTCAACGTCAATTTTCATGCAGGTACACACCACAACAGATGGCGTTGTTGAACATAAAAATAGACATATTGTAGAAATAGCAAGAGCCTTGATGGCTGAGAAGAATATGCCTCATTGTTATTGGGCAAAAGCTGTGCATACTGGTGTATACATCATGAATAGAACTCTAACTGCTGTTGTACATCAAGTTACACCTAAAGAGAAGTTTACAAGTAAAAAGCCAAACTTATCACATGGCTATATTGCATATGTACATGTCCCAGATGGATTGAGGATGAAGCTTGATCCAAAAGCAGAAAAGTGTGTCTTCATTGGATACTCCCTTGAGCAAAAGGGATATAAATGTTATAACCCACTCACACAATAGGTAAATGTGAGCAGAGATGTGGTATTTGATGAAATGTCAAGCTTCTATGCAGATGCCAAAGAAGGAATGAGTCTTGAACCAAATGACAAAGAAAATGTTGAAAAATCAAGTGCAAAATCTCAGATTTTGAGTGGACCGGATGCATCACCAAGCAATAGTTCCAACTCAAATCCATGGAGTGGAAGATTACGTGGAAATTTCAGTCCAACAAATTCATCAAATACATCCAAGAAAGGTAAAGAAAAGATTTCTGCTGGTCATAAAACATGTGCAAGTTTTGAAGACGTTGATGGAGATTCAAGCGGTTCAGAAAAGATTCTTGATGAGGAACTTGGATTGCCCTTTGTGAAGACTCCAGGAGTAAGAAGGGCACATGCAGATGATACAAGGAGAAGTGACCCAGGACCAAGAAGATCTGGGAGGATGCAGAATTTGTTGAGGTTATGTGATGTCACGGCAAAAGCTTGTTCACTAACAAGACTGCGGAAAATTGCCACGCCTCAACTAGAACTAAGCTAAAGTGATGTTAGAACACCTCTATAATCATCAGTAGCTTAGCAACCTGAAAACTTTACTACTGTTTTAGTGAACTTCAAAAATTCACTTTACAGAAAGCTTTGCATTTCTTTCAAGCTTTAATTCTGAACTGATTTACTTCAAACTTTACACTACTGTGTTTGCTTACAATTAGAGAATCTTTCCGTCACTTAAATTTCCCAAAACTGTGTTTTAAAACCACCAGAATATCATCGGAACTTCACCGGAATGTTACCGGACTGTCACCGTAATCTTACCGGAATCTTACCAGAATCAACTGCAATTCTGTTTGTGATTACTTCAAATGGTTATATTTGAAGTAAGGAAGTAATACGTGAGCTTCCTTCACTGAATGAACTCTTTCTGATGTTTGAGAAAAAACTTCATCAGTTCTAGATGTCTTTACGGTCAGACTTTGTACTATGTACATGTCCCGTTTCATAAAACTCTTTTGATGAGTTTGTAGTTCAGACTCGTAGCTTCAAGATGAGCTATCACTCATGAAAATCTTTACACTGTGTTGTGAGATCTAACCCTCAGAAGTACCGGAAAATGTATACTGAGAAAAACTGTAACTGTTAACTAACTTTCACAGTAACATGAAATCACTTAGATTTCTTCACACACAAAGAATGCGCTCAAACTTCCACATGAACATGTGTTTTCTATTAGAGAAGATGTGTACAAAATAGCTTGGCCTCACTTTGCTCATAGCTATGGAAAACTCTCCTACTCTGAGTAGTTATTCCTTACCATCTCTCTCAGATGAATACCCGACTGTTGAGGGTCTATTATTCATCTCTACATACACACACTTGCGTCTACTACAAGCGCTTCTACGGCAGCTCTCCTGTTCATATTCTCTTCTATATATTAAGCACTCTCTCAACTCTCTTATATACATTTTGATCCAAGATTCGAAACTCGTAATTCTGGAAGTTTCTACACTCTATATTACAGATGTGAATTTGTCCCTTCACTAAGGCTTTGATTTTCTAAATGCTTTGTTTCTGCTTCTCTTCATCTTTATGTTGTTATGCCTAATTAGTGAGTGAATCTCCAACAGCTCCCCCTCAATCACTAATTAGCATCTTCCGTCTTTCATATATTCCTCTTTTCTTTTATTCCTGCCATTCCTTTGAATCTGCTTGTCTTTACTCCATCGAAGCTCTTTGTCAGAATATCTGCAATCTGATCTTTTGTAGGAGCGAATAGTATTTCAATCTCCTTCTCCATTACCTTTTCCATCAGGAAATGATATTGAATCTCTATGTGCTTTGTTCTTGCATGAAATACTGGATTTGCTGCAAGATACAATGAACTCATATTATCTCCATGTATGATAGGTATACCTTGATCAATACCCATGCTTTTGAACAAGGTCTGCATCCATATCACTTCTTTAGCTGCTTCCACAAGTCCTTTATATTCAGCTTCAGTTGACGATAAAGCTATTGTATGTTGCTTCTTTGAACACCAGCTGAGAAGCTTATCTCCTAGGTATATCATATACCCATGTGTTGACCTTCTATCATCTTGACTTCCTGCCCAGTCTGAGTCACTCTATGCTCTCAGTTTTATATATGATGTAAAAGGATAATATAATCCTTCCTTTATAGTTCTTTTGATATATCTAAGAACTCTTTGTCCTACAACCCAATGTTGATCCTTCGGACAATGCATAAACTGTGAGAGAACTCCTACTACATAACTAAGATCTGGTCTTGTTAGCGTAGCATAAATCAAGCTTCCTACTAAAGATTGATACTTTCTCATATCTTTAAACTCTACACCATCATATTTGCTGAGTTTATGATTTACTTCAAGCGGTGTTGAAGCTTCTATGCAATTCTCCATGTTAAACTTCTTCAGTAAGTTTAGGAGATACCTTTCTTGCGAAACATATACACCATGATTTGTATATGTAACTTCCATTCCAAGAAAGTATGATAACTTTCCTAGATCACTGATCTTGAACTCTTTTTCAAGTAATCTTTTTACCTCCTTGATTCCTTCATCTGAGGTACCTGTGATTATAATGTCATCTACATAAATACGAATGTAGATCATACCTTCATCTGTTCTCTTAATGAGTAGACTTGCATCAGCCTTTGAACTTTGGTATCCAAGGTCATTGAGATACTTCACAAGTCTGTAATTCCAAGCTCTTGGAGCTTGCTTCAATCCATAGAGAGCTCTTCTTAATTTGCAAACATAATTTGGGTAACTGGAACTTACAAACCCTTCATGTTGTTCCATGTAGACTTCATCTGATATATATCCATTCAGAAATGCATTCTTTATATCTAGCTGATTTAGCTTCCATCCTTTTGATGCTGCTATAGCAATCAATGTCCTTATGGTTGACATCTTTGCCACCGGACTAAACGTCTCATCATAATCTATGCCATACGTCTGAGCATAGCCTTTAACTACCAGTCTGGATTTGTATCTGGCTATCCTTCCATCTGCAAGCTTCTTAACTTTATAAACCCATTTATTTCCAATCACTTTCTTACTTTTTGGTTTGGAACAATATCCCAAGTCTTGTTCTCTTCCAGCGCATTGAACTCCTCCTTCATTGCTTCTTCCCATTGTTCCTTACCTTTTGCTTCACTATAATTTTGAGGTTCTTCATCTTCCTTTACTAAGTAAGCATAGTTTTTCTGAGTCAAATAAGAAGTGTCATAGGAATACCTTGTTGGTTGTTTCATTACTCTGTTTGAACTTCTTAGCTCATATTCTTCATGTGTATCTGAATACACATCTTCATCAAATCTCGGTCCATCTTCATTTCTCATACCTGATCCGATCCTAGACGTACTTGCCTGCATATGATCTTCATCTCCATTTACCTACATATGTGATTTACCTTTTTCAATTCTTCTTATCTCTTCTTCAAGTGTTTCAACACTATGCTCTTTATCTGTATACCAGCTCTTTCCTTCATCAAATGTCACATCTCTGGAAACAATAAACTATTTAGTTAAAGGACTCCATAACCTATAACCCATCTGCTTTCCATCATATCCGATGAACACATATTTTTCAGCTTTTGGTTCAAGCTTATGTCTAAGTTGTGATGGTACATAAGCATAAGCAACTGATCCAAACACTTTACAATGAAGCTCTTCCATGAGTCTTAACCAATTGATTTGGCTTGACTACCTCAATGGAAAAAAGTCAAGATTCCTTTGGAGGTCCTTTTGAATTCAAATCTACACCAAAATTCTATGACTATATAAGAAGACACTTGAAAGAAGTCAAGTTGAATCCTCCTCATTCTATTGGGCTCTCATTTAAAGTATATTCTCTAGGCCTAAGCTACCCCCTAGCTAAGATAACCCCTACTAGATTATTCTTTGCATAAACAAAGAATTATCACTAGCAATATCTTTTTTCATATTGTTTTCATTCATATCAAAGATAGCCCATCTTGTTTCTCACATTGTAAGGATACTTTTCATCATAAACTTACCATTGGCTATTCTTTATAACGGTGGCAATACCACTTAAGACTTTTTTGTTGTAACTAATTTACTTCTTTTATTGCCATGGAGCTTCTAACTGAGTCACGTGGAGTTTTCTTCCAAGAAGAGGTTACAAAGTGTAATTCTAGAATACTCCTACTCATCTATAAGATGCTCTTTTATGCTTCAACTCAACTTCTTCTCCTTCCCTTTGAGCTTCTCCATCTTCATCATTGTCATTTGACCTCTTGGACTCACTTTGAATCCTAGAATTGAATAACTGAGTGATCCTAGTGATGCCTCCAACTTGACCTCTCATCTTTTTTCATTGCTCTTGTTCTCTAGTTATTGAGGCAAGTTTGTGCATCCTTGGATATTTCATCTATAAGTGAAATTCTTGTGTACATAAAGTTGGTGTGAAATTTCAATCCTTGGCCAAAGTTGTGTGAATAGTTCTTTTGAGGGCATGTGTTCCAAAGACTATTCTCTTCTTGCACCATCTAGCATTAGTAGCATCCATCTCCATGTGGTTATGTCTACTATTTCTGTGAATCCAAAGCATGCATCAAACCATGTGGAATTCTTTTGTGCAGGATGATGTATCCATCTTGAGTAGAGAAGTAGAAATTTTGGTGAACCCGTCTTAGAACAAGCTCTAATTCTTGATCGTTGAGGCTTGTGAAAGTCTTCATCCACTTAGATTTCTCCATGGATGCAACATCTACATCATTGATCTCTATTTGACCCCTTTGGTAATGTAAAGAGATTCTTTAATTAAGTCTAATGTGAATTATATGAGCATGCTAGTGCCTTGAAATTTATGCACAAAAATCATGCACTTTTTTACTTTCTTTGGTTAATCTTATATGAAGTTACCATCTCTACAATCCTACTAAAATCTTGTTTGACAATGGGGAAACATAAGAACTTGCTACATCCTAGTAGGGCCCATGTTTTGATGAGATCTTGTGTTCTTTGAGCTTCATCAAACTCAACTAGAAAGAAGTGTAGCTTGCATTATGTCCATGTAAATCTTGTTGAGTAATAAAAAATTAAAAGCACTCCATAGAATGGTCACCCTCTTTAAGCCAATGCTCTCTAGGGTAAGCGACATTTCCATAAGGTGGATCTTGCAATAGCATTGGTGAATCTTTATCTAAACACCAAGAACGTGTTTTTGAGAAATATATCTATGGTTCTTGTGCAAGAGGTCCTCCTACTTTGGCTTATGTTCCCTCTTGAACTACTTTCTTTCCTTTGTCTCGCTTGCCACCTGATGCCATATTAAATTTGAGGTGTAACAAAAATTCAATCTTTACACTTAGGATGCAAGACAAAGAAAGTGTTGTTGCATGAGTGAGTGTGGATCACTTTGCATTGACCCCATGTAACCACGATGAATATCAAGAATCAAACAAAATTTAAATCATATAATGCAAATGAGGTGTTATGTGATAGAATATGTGTTTATTAAAGAGTCATTGCGTAAGTGTTTGTGCAAAAAAAAACCAACACATTCTAACAATGAAAAAAGAGAAACACTATGAAAACTCACTATACATTACACAAAGCCAAAGTATGCACAAAACTCATATGATACATTTGTACATAGCTTGTGCCTTTATTTGTTTGATTTTTCTTTTTCGCGTTTTTTTATTTTCCCCCTTCCTTGTAGAGGATGAAAAAAATTTTAAGAATGGCTTGGAACATGTTGGTCACATTTTATAAGACCAATACATAGGCAAAAAAATTTCAACTCAAGAGTGAGCTGCATACACTAGAGAAAAAGAACATGTCGATAAGTGACTACACCTTAAAAGTCAAAAGTATATGTTAGTGACTTGCATCTATTGAATTCAATGTAGATGATGAGGATAATATTGGAGTGTGACTTCATGGTTTAGGATCTCATATAATCAGTTCAAAACTTTTATTTAGACAAAGGAGAATATCCCAAATTTTGCAGATCTTGTGTCAATGTTGATAAATGAAGAAAAGAACCTTCGTGAAGACTTAAACTTCCAATGAAAATCTAGTTCTGAGCAAGTATTCTACTCTGGCAGAGGAAGAGGCCGAGGCAAAGGCTTTGAAAGTGGAAGAGGAAACATTAACCAAGAGCAAGGTCAACAACACACTAATGTGGGAGGTAGAGGATAGTTTCAAGACACATGGAACCAAAGAGGCCATAGAAATTTCCAAAGAAATTATTTAGGTGATGATAATAAGGGATATTGGAATTATGGTAACAAAGATGACATTTAATGTAGGTCAAAGAGGGAGAGCTATGACCTCATCATTATCCATTTTCAATCATCGTTGGGAAACTCCTCTTTTTTGACCAAAAAATATGGGATTGCATGGCGACCTTTTTGCACTTCGACTCACAAGATGTGGCCACATTGTGGACTCTTTTCTAGGTTAGATCTTGTTGATGGCATCAAATCTCTTCCTGAATGGAAAACTCTTATCCTTGATTTTCTCTCCAATGTGCTCTTTAAATCCTTCAAATAAACTATGGTATAATCACTTACCTTGTTTTTCCAAGAGGCTCTTACGTTTGGTGCTCTTCCAAAATTCCTCAACAAGGGGCTTATCAAGATTATTCATAAGCAATATTTCAAAAGAAAATGATAATTGGAGATTGATATCTATTCTATAAGAAAGTAGTTGCATAATAAAATGCAAGATCAATAAGAGAGAAAAGAACAATTCTAGTAGAATTTCGAAAAAACCATTACGAATACCAAGTACAAAGATGATGGCATTGAACATCCATTTGCTATCAAGGTAGATATTAAATGGTCATCTAGACAACTATAGGTATGGGGTTACAAGATAGAGGAATGCTAGTTCATTCAATGTCTTCAATAATGCAAAAATTATATATATATATATATATATATATATATATATATATATATATATATATATATATATATATATATATATAGGACAATGGAGAAGTGTGGCCTTCTATGGATGGAAAAACATGGGTGATAGAATGTGGGTGGCCACCACTTTCATAATCCCGATATGTGGCTTACATCAGCTCAATCGATTTAAGAAATATGAATGATTTTTTAAGTTTCCCAATGAATATTTCATGAAATATTCTCTTTACCCTTGCCACTCAGGGCTTCTCCCCATTACCTTGAACCCCATAATTGGGGGCCCTTGTAACTCTCTTCCGTTAGGATACATTAAATAGTCCAATTCGACCCTCATCCAACATGCAAGTTGGGATTCCCATCAAGTGGGTAATACATGATTGGCTTCTCCTCATAATGGGGGCCTTAGAAAATGTGCAATACAATAGTGAGGGGTAGAAATTGTTCATATACTAACATCCCTTCTCAATTTTTACCAAATGATAAATCAAATAGGCCTATGTCTGATGCCCGTTTGTTGAAGATACCTATTGAGTTGTGTTGGTGCAAAAGAATCACCAATTGATGTTTATGAAGACTTAATGAAGTCAAGAAATTGCATGGATAAAGTTGAAAAAAAGATTTATTGCAATTAAAGATCAAGAAGAATGAATATGGTCATAAATGAAGAGTTTGAGATATCATTGTACATATATTCACGTGAAAGGATCCTAATTAGTGTACCGTAGTTAGAAGTAAGTTAGGAAATTAATAATACAAGTGGATATCAATGTATAGTCATGATCTAGTTACAAGTTTGTGGTTATATAAGATAGAGAATGACATTTGAAATCAATGAGATCATAATCAATGTGAAGATAGATGTGTTGAGGGAAATCAATAAATTTAGAGCTCACTCTAATTCTTATTTCTCTGAGGATAATCACGTGGATAAAGAATCATTGTACACATATCTAATTCAACATTAAAACAAGTTATGGTTAAATTTTTGTGTTCTAGTTCTTCACATAGTGTGTGTATTATTCACAGGAACATACACATGTTGATTCTTTGAAGTGAAGTTGTAGAAATGCTGCAACTCATGGATTAATTTTTTGCTTAGATCTCAATGATGCATATAAAGGTTTTCATGATAAAGCATTAGATAATTAAATTGAGCGATAGGGAAGATATGGCTAAAATTATTTTGCAAAATGAGTTAGATCCTAGGAGGAATCTGCATTAGAAGCTAACTGTGTCAAAGTCACCATTTCTAGAGATCTTATTCAGATAGGCTTTTGATCTTAGTGATCACACATAGATTTGACAAATGTAATCAAATGTTCATTGAACATTAAGGTTGTGCAAGGATCATACAAAGGTCCTTATATATTATGAAGTATTTAAATTCATGAATCATGCAAGTAATGAAGTCGAATCTTGAAGCAAACTTCATGAAGAAGAACAATAGTTCAGAATTGAAGGAGGAGATAGATTTCACTCTCCCACAATTGTCATTATTTGAAAGGGATGGTGGATCTTTCACATATATCAAGTAATACTTCTCTGTATAAAGTTTTCTTCATCTTCAAGAATCTGCTTTAGAAATAGACTTCAATTTCTTCATACTACTTCGAATTTAATATTCGAATGATACTCACATATCCATGCTACCTTTGCACAAATATATTGATCATTAGTTCTTCAAAAGAACCACTAGATTTCTAATTTGATCTTTTAGATCAAACCTGTGTCAAAAACTGTCTTCAAGAAATGGCGACTTTGACATGGTCAACTTCTCAAGTTGATTTCTCACAGCACAAACCCCATTTTGCTAAATGCTTTTAGCCATAGCTTCCTTACCTTCTAACTTAGATTTTGAATTCTCACTCATAAAAAACTTTACACTGTGCACCGAGATCTAAGCAAAACATTGACACGAAAAAGTGTGCGACTTTGAGAGATCATTTGCAGACTTTACATACACATGTTCCTATTAATCATACTCACAGCAGAATAAGAATTAGACCATCAAACTTTGAACATAGCTTCATTAGCTTCTAGATTAGATGTGTACAAAAGGATTTATGATCCACATGATCAGACTGAGAGAAATCTACGAAATACTCGTCGCTATTTTTTGAAGATGACTCTCTTCACATCTATCTCTATGACACTTGGCTTCTAATGACTCTCTCATGTGTTTCTTTACATCATTGACTTATATACATATGGTTTTAGACATATCGCATGTCTATTACATTACTCCTCATCATCCTAAGGATTATCTATACTCAAGTTACAAGAATTTCCAACTGTAATGTACATATGTATACAAGCTTCACTTCTGAGATCTCTTTACTTCCTCAAATGACTTCTTGAACTTCAATCTGATCATAGACTTGCTTCAGACTCTTTGTAATCATCAATTTGTGATTGTTGTGTTCCAACATTTCCCCCTCAATCACTAATTGTGATTATTCCATTCTTCTTCACTCCTGCCATCTCCTTGAATCTTTGTAGCTTAGGTCCATCCAAGCTTTTTGTTAACATATCTGCAACTTGTTCTTTTGTTGGAGTATACATCACTTCAATTTCTTTATCAAGTACCTTTTCTCTCAAGAAATGATACTGAATCTCTATATGCTTAGTCCTGGCATGAAAAACATGGTTAGCTGCCAAATACAATGAACTCATATTGTATCCAAAGATAATTGGAGTACTCTGATCAGTTCCAAAACTCTTCAACAAGGTCTTTAACCATATCACTTCCTTTGCAGCCTCTACCATTCCTTTATACTCAACTTTTGTGGATAACAAAGCAACTGTATGTTGCTTCTTTGAGCACCAAGAAACTAATTTATCTCCAATATAACAGAGATACCCATGAGTAGACCTTCTATCATCTGAATCACGTGCCCAATCTGCATCACTAAACACTTTGATTCTTGTATCAGAAGTAAATCCATAGTACAGACCTTCACTTAGAGTTCCTTTGATATATTTGAGTACCCTTTGAGCTGCAATCCAATGAGCCTTCTTTGGACAATGCATAAATTGTGATAACACACCTACTACATATGATAGATCTGGCCTTGTCAAGGTAGCATAGATTAAACTACCTACCAAACTTTGATATTTCTTCATGTCATTAAACTCTTCACCTCCATACCTTCTCAATTTATGATTTACCTCTAATGGTGTGCTTGAAGACTTGCAATCCTCCATGTTGAACTTGATCAGAAGATTCTTCAAGTATCTCTCTTGTGTAACATATACTCCATGTTGAGTATATACAATCTGCATTCCTAAGAAATAAGATAAGTTTCCCAAATCACTTATCTTAAACTCCTTCTCTATCTGTTTCTTAAGTTCATTGATTCCTTGAGCATCTGTACCTGTGACAATAATATCATCAACATAAATACACATGTATATGTATCCATTTTCACTTGCCTTCACTAGCAAGCTACTATCTGCCTTTGATGCTTGAAATCCACATTCATTCAAGAACTTAACAAGCCTGTAATTCCATACTCTTGGAGCCTGCTTCAACCCATACAAAGCTCTCTTGAGCTTACGCACATAATCTGATCCAATTGAATCCATGAAGCCTTCTGGTTGCTCCATGCACACTTCATCTGCAATGTATCCATTCAGAAATGCATTCTTCACATCTAATTGTGATAACTTCCATCCTTTACAAGTAGCAATAGCAGTCAATGATCTAATTGTAGACATCTTAGCAACAGGACTAAAGGTTTCATCATAATCTACCCCATAGGTTTGGGCATAACCTTTGACCACAAGTCTAGCCTTGTATCTAGACACCTTACCATATGCAAACCTTTTTGTTTTATATACCCACTTACATCCAATGACCTTCTGATTCTTTGGCCTTGGCACTAACTCCCATATTTCATTTTCAACTAGAGCATCATACTCTTCTTGCATTGCCTTCTCCCAATTCTGTTTACCTTTAGCTTCTTCATATGTGATTGGATCCTCTTCTGTCTTCACAATGTAAGCATAATCTTTTGTTGTTAGAAAAGATGTATCATAGCTATACCTGATAGGCTCTTTCCTTTCTCTCAAGGATCTTCTGACCTCTGCACTTCTTGAAGTCTCAGCCACATTTGATTCTGGATCAAATCTTGGCCCATCTTCAACATTATCCTGCAATTTACTTTTATAATCATCATCATCAATATCTTCCTCATACACACTTACTTTTGTCTTCCCTTTCCTTTGTATTTCTTCAACACCTGCATAATCATTTGTTGACCCTGTATACCATGTGCTTTGCTCATCTAATGTAACATCTTTGGTAACAAAAAATTGCTTTGTGGATGGACTCCACAATCTGTAACCCATCTGTCTATCATCATACCCAATAAACACATACTTCTCTGCTTTGGGTTCTAGCTTATGTCTCAATTGTGAAGGAACATAAGCATATGCTAAACATCCAAATACCTTACAATGATCAAGAGTAGGTTTCTTACCCCACCATGCTTCATAAGGAGTTCCTCCATACAAAGCTTTACAAGGTAACCTATTCACAAGGTATGTTGCAGTGTTGATAACTTCTGCCCATAAGTAGTTTGGACAATTCTTTTCCTTCATCATTGCTCTTGCAAACTCTACAAGAGTTCTATTTCTTCTTTCTGCAACTCCATTTTGTTGAGGAGAGTATGTGCAAGTTACTTCTCTTTTTATACCTGCATTCCACAAATAATCATCAAACTCTTTAGAGAAATACTCTCCCCCTCCATCTGATCTCAACCTCTTGAGCTTTTGTCCTGCAATCCTTTCTGCATAAGCATGATAATGCTTGAATGTCTTGAACACTTCTTATTTGTCCTTGATTACATATAAAGTAACCCATCTGGTTGCATCATCAACAAAGAACACATAATATCTGGATCCATTTATGCTATAGTCCCTTGAAGGACCCCACACATCTGTATGAACTAACTCAAGCATGTTTGAATACGTGTATCCTAATTTGTTGTAAGAACTTTTGTGTGCTTTACCTAATTGACAAGCTTCACACTTGTACACCATGTGTTTCCCTTCAACATTTGGCAAACCAAACACCACATCATTCCTTGACATTTCCTTTATGGCTTTCTCATTGAAATGACCTAGCCTTTTATGCCATAGGTCTAACTCAGACATCTTTTGACTTCCATAAGTAAATAAGGCATGTCCCACATTACCTTGGACTTTGAGAGTAAACAACCTTCCTTCCTTTTTACCTGCAATGATGTTTCTATATCTCTGATTTGGATCTTGCACATAAACACCATCGTTTGTGAATCTGACTTCATATCCCTTCTCCACAATTTGCCCTACACTTATCAAGTTTTTAGGAATAGTAGGAACATAAAGTACCTTGCTCAAGAGTGTATTTCCATTCTTTGTCTTCACTGATCCAATGCTCTCCACTTTATGCTTGGTGTTGTCACCTGTTTGAACTATATGTCCATTCACCTTTGCTTCCATGTCACTCATCAATGGTATATTGCCACTCAGATGATTACTACATCCTGAGTCAATATAAAACACTCTTTGATCTTCTCCTACTGCTTCATGAGTTGCATTTAAGATAAGAGTCATATCATCCTTCTGATCTGATGCATAGTTATAATAATTATTGTTGTAGGACTGAGATTGAAAACTTCTTCCACCTCCTCTAGCATATGATGTCCTACCACCTCTTCCTCTGAAGTTGCCTCTTTGGTTTCTGCCTCCTCTACCTCTTTGATTAAAACTCTGATTATTGCTTCCACCCTTTTGATTGTTATACCAACAATCATTTGCCAAATGATTGGTTCTGCCACAAATCCTACAAGCTTTAGTATTATCTTTGTTCTTACCTCCTCTTCCTTTACCTCTGAAATTCATTCTTCCTTTTGTAAAGTTAGCTTGACTTGAGATTCCTTCATCATCAGTTGAATGTTTCCCTTTGCCATTCTTTTTCTTTTCCTTGGAGTACATGTCTTGACTTGCACTCCTATCATTATCTCCCTTATGTCCTGCTCAAAAGTTAGCATGTGTCCTAGCAATTGTTTAAGATTAGGAGTAAAGTGATCAAGTGACAATTCTATGGACAGTATGAAAGGCTTCCACTTCTCATCTCCTCTCAGACCTGTAAGTATTTGCCTTACCAACTTATCCTCTTCAATGTCTTCATCTACTGCTCCCAAGCTATCTGCAATATCCTTCATCCTTTCCACATAATCAGAAATCGATTGTGAGCTCTTCTTCTTAAAGGTGTTAAACTCTGCCCATAATGAAGACTTCCTTGACTTGGTTGTATTTTGAAAATGCCCTTCCAAAGCATTCCACACATCTATGCACTTTCTAAACCTCTGATGTGAGGTAGAAGATAATCATTTACAACCATGTAAATGATGCTCCTAGCTTGAGCATCCTTTTTCATCCAAATCTTCAAACCTGCAAGTTCCTCCCTAGTTGGAACACTAGGATCTTCAAACTCAGGTTTTTCTTCTTCTCCCTGTAATGAATGCCATCAAATCTTTGCTCATGAGGTGTGCCTCCATCCTCATGGACCAAGCTGGATAGTTCTCCCTATCTAGCTTATCAATATGCAAGCTTTCTCCCATCTTTGATCTTCTTCTGTCTGCAATTACTCAGATTTATGGTAATATAATGTACCTTTGATATGAATCTTTGATCTTTATTGATCCTTCGAACTCGTGCTTTATACTTCTACAGATTATCTCCAATAATTTAGCTTTGTCCACATTCAATTAGAAGGAACTTCAATATCTGCAGCAATCGGGACTTCCAATGCCTTTACTTCACTTGTATTGGACCTTGAACTCTGATACCACTGTTGGAGACCTTTCAATCTCCAAATGTTTGATTTAACTTGACTTAAGAACTTTTCTATATCAAGAATAAATCAAACTTTACACAAACTTCAAATTATCTTTCACATATATCAAGTAATACTTCTCTGTATAAAGTTTTCTTCATCTTCAAGAATCTGCTTCAGAAATAGACTTCAATTTCTTCATACTACTTCGAATTTAATCATTTGAATGATACACACATATCCATGCTACCTTTGCGCAACTATATTGATAATTAGTTCTTCAAAAGAACCACTAGATTTCTAATTTGATCTTTTAGATCAAACTTGTGTAAAAAACTATCTTCAAGAAATGGCGACTTTGACATGGTCAAATTCTCAAGTTGATTTCTCACAGCACAAACCCCATTTTGCTAAATGCTTTTAGCCATAGCTTCCTTACCTTCTAACTTAGATTTTGAATGCTCACTCATAAAAAAATTTACACTGTGCACTGAGATCTAAGCAAAACATTGACACAAAAAAGTGCACGACTCTGAGAGATCATCTGCAGACTTTACATACACATGTTCCTATTAATCATACTCACAGCAGAAGAAGAAATAGACCATGAAACTTTGAACATAGCTTCATTAGATTCTAGATTAGATGTGTACAGAAGGATTTCTGATCCACGTGATCAGACTGAGAGAAATCTATGAAATACTCGTCGCTATTTTTTGAAGATGACTCTCTTCACATCTATCTCTATGACACTTGGCTTCTAATGACTCTCTCATGTGTTTCTTTACATCATTGACTTATATACATATGGTTTTAGACTTATCCCGCGTCTATTACATTACTCCTCATCATCCTAAGGATTATCTATACTCAAGTTACAAGAATTTCCAACTGTAATGTACATATGTATACAAGCTTCACTTCTGAGATCTCTATGATGCAAAAGAAGCACTATGAGAGCCTTAACGAGTACGATATAATAGAGATGCATCTAATTTGCTATCTTGCAAAGTTTGCACCAACCATTTAGGCATAGTCTTTGCCTCCTCTATATCAATTTTCTCATCAACAAGCACATCATGTAAATCTGCATTAGACATGGAATGGTGTGCATCATCATGCGAAACCTATAAAGGTTGAGAGATTGCCTCATTTGAACTAGCACTAGACTGTCCACCTATGAAAAGAGGTAGAAATGTGTCATACACAACTTTGGAGCTAATTGATGTCTCCTTAGTACAGGAAAGTAATGGCTGAATAGCATCTTCCACAGAGACAACATTATGGCTAGTCAAGATGCATTTAGTCTATGGATGATAGAGACGATAGCCTTTGCTTTCAGAACTACACCCAACAAAAATACATTTCACTAGTTTATCATCCAATTTCATGTGTTTTTGTTCAGACATTAATGCATATGTCAGACAACCAAAAACATGTAGGTGAGCAACAGATGGCTTGCAACCATGCCAAGCCTCATATAAAGTTATAGACTACAATGCTTTAGGGGGACATATGTTAACTACATATGCTGCACACATAACAGCCTCAAGCTAGAAACTATGTGGTAAAGCATGACTCTTGACCATAGACCTCACCGTCTCCATGAGAGACCTATTCTTCCTTTTAACACTCCATTATGTTGAGGTGTATATGGCACTATACACTGATATTTTATCCCTTGTTTAGCCATAAATGCATTAAAATAAGAAGACATATATTCTCCCCCTTGATCAGAATAAAGGGTGCCCACTTTACATACTGACAAGTTTTCAACCAAAAATAGAAACTATTTGAAGTGCATAAACACTTTGGATGTTTCTTTCAATGGATACATCCACGCATGCATAGAAAAATCATCAATGAAAGTCATAAAGTAAATGTAGTTCCCAAAAAAAGATGTTTGCACAGGACCACAAACATCACTGTGTACAAGCTGCAATTTTTGAGTAGCTCAAACTGAGCCATCTTTTGGGAAGGAGGAACATTGCATTTTTCCCAAAATAAAGCCTTCACAAACATGTTTAGCATGCACCTCAAGTTTAGACAGAGAGGAAACTATTTTATATTTCTACAGGCATAGCAAACTAGCAAAACTCAGATAACCAAAGCGTGCACGCCAAAGCTTTGCATGTGGCATAGCCTGAGTATCTGGAATTGCACATGGTGAATCATTCATAGATTTTGCATAATATATGAGCTTATACAGCCCACAACATAAAATGCCAGAAGCAATAATGATAGCATCATTTGACACATTATGAACTATACATATGTCATCAACAAATTTCACAACCAAGCCAATCTTGGCTAATGCTGAAACTGATAACTGATTTTTCTTCATCCCTAGCACAAATAAAGCATCGAACAATGTAAAAGAACTACCATAAGTGATAGTTAGAATGATCTTACCAAGTCCCATTACAAGATAAGAGGAGTTGTTGGTGCATGTGATAGTATTCCCTATAGGGGCAGGCTCAAGTGAAGTGAAGAAACTGCACCATGATGTAAATTGGTTGGTTGCCCCACTTCAAAGTACCAAAAATCTGAGTCTATTGCAAACATACACTATTCATGAGAAGATGGGTTATAATTGCAAACAATAGTAAATGCCCATTCTTGATTCTGCACAAGATTAGCCGACTCTGTTTTGGGTGTAGAATCCTCTGCAACAACCATTCCAACATCTTTCTTCTTTGCCTCTTTTATAGCTGGTTTTGGAAAACTCTTTATGACATGATCATTTCCTTTACAGTATTTGCAAAACAATTTCTGGTTTCTTGTTTTCTTCTCGTCTCTGTCATCCTTCTTTGATTGTGCAAAATTAGCAGACCTTTGCTTACTAGTAGATGAGCTCCATTTACCTTGGCCCTTCTAACTAGCCAGGAAAGCTTGATCTGCAACATGCATAATGGACCTATTTTTCCTAGATGAATCTTCTTGCAATAGAACATAGACTAACTCCTCGAATGTTATGGCATTTGGATTGACTTTCGTCATCTAATGAAGAGTAGAAGCAAAAATCTGATATGAATCTAGAAGACCATTCAAAATAGTATGCACAAGTGAACTATTAGGCAAGACATCATGAGAAAAAATCAATTGCTTCTTCAAATCTTTGATCTTTGTCAAAAACCTATCCATGGGATCTCCTTCATTCATGTGCTCACTCTCCAATTGTTTTCGGAAGTAAGAAACACGAGCCTCATTCCTTTCCTGGTATAAAGTGGTAAGTGCATCTCAAGCATCCTTTGTTATTCTACAAGACCGAATGTAAGGAATAATGGCATATTTGACAAACAAGGCTATCAATGCATGTGCCTGAGCATGGTTGCCATCCCAACAAAGTTGCTCTATAGTAGGTGTAACAGGAACCACAACACAAACAGGAACCTGAAGAATATCACCATCTTCAATGTCATCTGCATCACCTTCAGTAACTGTATTTGCAAGTGTAAAGGATGTTTTTCAACACCCTGCACAATGTTCCACATTATTTTTGCCACCAATACATGACACATCATATAAGCCCATTATGGGGAATTGGTACCGTCCAAGTTATCCTCTACAGGCAACATATGGAATACATCAGTGCTTTTAGCCATGGCCACTGACTAAAATACCCTGATGCAGAAGAATGATTGTATCTCAAAAAGTTGAACAAAACTACCATGTCGAGTTCTACTAAACCTGTAGCAGACTTCAAGGTGCGTATACTGCCAAACCAAGACCTGTATATATCTTTGGCACAAAAAGGTAAAAATTTCCTGCACAGGCACTACGATAGTGCGTTCGGAGGTGGAAACAAGCTTAGATCATGATTTGGACACCACAGAGTGAAGCCATTTTGAACTCCTAATCACCTTGAATATGCTCATCAATGTTTGTGCAATTCTAAGACTGTGATCGGAGGGGTTTTGACAATGCCCTAGATGAAGTGGTGACCTTCTCTGATACCAACTGTTGGAGTTTTAGGTCTATGAAAGCACATGAACAACACAAGGAAGAAGAAAAAGCTTGGAGCATAACACACAATACTCAAATTCAATCTCAAATATGAGTATAAATAGACATGCTTTTAGTCATGGGCTATGTGAGTCATTCTATGAGACATTGAGCTACATTAGTGAGCATACATTGAGCTCAAATCATGAATGAATATTCCACTACACTTCCCTCGTATCATATGTTCATTAGCATATACATTTTGAAAAATTTCTTCAAGTATATCTCTATCTGTTGTTCTTTGTTGCATCTTCATCATTACAGTTCTTTTGTGGAATCTATTTCTTTGCATGTACTCACTCATTTTCTATATGTTAACTTGCATTAGTTAGAGTGAAGTGTCTACTACTTTCATATCAATTTTCATCAATTTTGGTTTAGAGGATCTCAAGATATGAAGCATAGAAGGTGACTATGTTTGCAAACCCTCTAGATCCTAAAAAGTCGGGATGACCCCCCCCCCACTTGTTAGATTCATTTCTTAGTGTATGATATAGCTAAATTGATTAAATAACTTTCTTTAATTAGCTAACACTCTAATTAGATGTGTGCAAAACCTCTCCGGTCAGTTCATACCAGGTTGTGAGCTCTGAGCAAAACTCAAAGCACTTTTATTCCTGAAATAGAAGGTTTCTTCACATTTTTAGTATATGCAAGTTATCTGTTTTGATGCAAAATTTTGGGAATGATGCTCCAAAGGACTTATTGGTTCCAAATGAATTATTGTGAAGATAAAGGAAATATTAAGCATCACTGGAGTTATCTTGGCAGGTGTAGGGCACAATTTGTGCAACACTAGCTCATCTCTGGAACCTACCTATCCTTCTCCTCATAATATTGAACCTATGAAGTACTTTGGATATGTACTCACTTTGAGATAATTATACTGCTATCATGAGTAATGTGCATGCCAAGAATATGTTTGGCATCCCCCAAATCCTTCATGTCAAATGTATGACTCACCTTCTTTTTTAGAATTGAAAAGTCATAAGAGGACTTCCCAACAATCAACATATCATCGACATAAAGTATCAAGCATATCAAGCTGCCACCTGAGCATCTCTTTGTGTAGAGACAATGATCCTCATTTCTTTGAGAATAGCCTTGAAACTTCATAAAAGCATCAAACTTTTGGTGCCATTGTGTAGGGGACTATTTAAGTCCATATAAGCTCTTCTTGAGCTTACAAACTAGAATTTCTTTGCCAAGAATTGCATAATCCTCTAGTCAATCCCAACAATGTCACACTACTAAGAGTCACCAAGTCTCATAGTAACAAGAGAATTTGCTGCATAAGTAGAGGACCATTCTCTATGTGTTGTCACATGGAAAGAAGCACCAAAATCTAGCAGCCACATGTGGGAAAGAGAATATGCCATAAGAGCCTCAGGAGGCACAATATTTTGAAGTTTCAACACATCATAATCATCAAAAATAGCATTGGTTTCTTCAATCTTCACAGGAAAAGTAGATGGTGCATGCAACTATTTAACATGACCATCAACATTCTGCCCTTTACCTTTGGCATTCTTTAATGCATACAAATCTTTCTTCATGTGTCCTTTCTTATGACAATAATGGCATTTGATATCCCTCTTCCTTGATTTACTTCTACTATTATTTTGTTGACCATTCTTTTCCTTGGTCTTGCTCCTTTCCACATTGTTGATTCTTTCCTTGGTAAGAATCAAGAACATTTTATGCATCTCCACTCTCAGTGAAAACCATAGATTTTCTATGAATCTCCTCATTCAAGAGTGATCCACATATGTCATCATCGAACGATTTACCAGCACATACACTTGCTAAAGTTTTGCAAAACATATCCCATGATGATGGCAACATGAATAATAACAAGACTACGTTCATTTCATTATCCATCTCCATTTTGTGAGCTTGTTAGTAGGAGAATATAACATGAAACTCATTTAGATGAGCAACAACACTATTTGTGTCCTTCATGCAAAGGTCATAAAAGGTTCTCATCAAATACACTTTATTTGATTTTGTTTCTTTTTCATATGTATTGCATAACTTCTCCCAAAGCACCTCCACACTTTCATAGTCCAATATTGTAAAGTAAACATTATCTGCTAGGTTTCAATCAATAAGAGTTGAGCTTACATCTAACTGATGCAAGAAGTGATGAAGTTCCAACAAAGATCCCACTCGCTCTATGCCCATGTCAATCATTGAACAAATCAAAAATCCCAGTGCAAATGCTCTAATAGCAACTCCAATATTTAGTCTCGGGCATAACAACTCGTACATCAAACTCTCGAATGTTGACAAAACCTATGCTATCCTAGCTAACCTAAGCATCTTAGCCATGCCTATATCCAAGGCATCCAAAGCACCATCGTCAAGACCAACATGTCCTAACACATTTGTGTCAACATCTGGCATGAGCAAATCCAAGAATGACTGCATGATCACTAACTCATCAACTTCTAAATCAGTCATCCTATCAACCAAGGATGTGTCTAGCTATGCATCTCGAGAGCTAAACTGCTCTATCACACTCTGTGTACCATGAGAGCAATCCTACTTACCCCACCAAGTGTATCATCATACTCCATGTGAGCTAAGTGCACAACATCAATACCAAGGTCATGTTGATGATCAAACTCTAACTGAGTATCATCACAGTGCTCTACATGACCATCTACATCATGCTCTAAAGCATCCAACTAATCATCTGAAGTATGCTTCATAACAACATCCATATGATCAAAACAATCATGCTCTGCATAATCATCATGAGCATCCAAGAAATGCTCTACATGTGCACCCATCTGATCATCTGAAACCTACCATACATGTGCATCATGAATGTCGATAGACCTATCTATAGGTAGAAAAAATGAGACATGAAGAGTCTCACATTGCACATAAGGTTGAACTCCTATTGAGACAAGACTGTCTCTCACATGGAGTACCTGCAATGGATACCTGTGCCCAACCATGGCACCTCTGACAAGCATAAGTTGTCCTAACTGCAACTGAAAATGATGCTCACCAAGGAATGCATAACATTTGTTCTTTTGTAACTGGCTAACTAAAATCAAGCTTATAGGGAATGAAGGCACATAACGTACATGTCTGAGCATAAGTGATGCTCCACTAGGTAGCATAATGCATACATCTCATGCACCCTCAATGTCATATGTCATACTATCAATCATATGCACACATCCATGACTCTTATCTGAAAATCGACAAAACCACTCACAATGTGGAGTAACATGAAAATTGGCTAATGTCTCAAGCAACCAAGCCATATGTGTGCTATCTAATGAACAAGAGGAATCATGAGATGAACCATAGGAGAAAGTGACATCACCATCACTAGCATAATCAACTGCCATAGGCTCACCTTAAATCACTACCTGAAATGCATCATGTGCATATCTCTAATGTCATCATCACCTAGGTTGCATTATTTGTTATTCGACAATTCATTTATTCATGAATAATTATGGAATTTTATGGTAAGCCCTTATTATTCGATCGAATTATTCGGTGCCATGTCAGCTTATTCCGACATGCCCAAATAGTTTTTGTATTGGAATTCGACAGTTTTCAATTGAAAGTGTTTTCAATCGAAATACTTTTTGATTGAAAAGCTTTCTATCAAAAAAATTTTTGATTGAAACAAAATCAATCGAATAATATTTTATAAAAGAATAGAACTATACTCATTTTTCATAAAAGCTACTTTGTTCTTTACAAACTTAAGGTTTCCTAGAGAGAAAAAGGTATAAATTTTTTCTATAAATATTAAATAATTTAACTATTGTGATTGTTTGACTCAACATTGATTCTTACTTCACAATAGTATATGTATGTGAATTTATAATTTATTAAGATTGATTCTTACTCATTTTTCAAAAAAGCTACTTTGTTCTTTACGAACTTAAAGTGTCGTAGAGAGAACAACGTATAAATTTTTGCTATAATTATTAAATAATTTAAACTATTGTGATTGTTTGCCTCAATATTGATTCTTACTTCACAATAGTATGTGTAAATGTATGTGCATATGATTAGGAATTTAGAATCTATTGTTATTGTCTGATACAACAATGATTCTTACTTCACAATAGTATGTGTAAGTGTATGTGCATATGATTAGGAATTTAAAATCTATTGTGATACATTAAATTCATTATTGAAAGATGTAGATAGCTTATGTTTGATTCAACATTAATTCTTACTTCATAATAGTATATGTATGTATGTGTATAAGTATGTGTATGCATATGAGTTTATAATTGTGAATGAAAAATCTATTGTGATTGTTTGACTCAATATTGATTCTTATTTCACAATAGTATGTGTAAATGTATGTGCATATGATTAGGAATTTAGAGTCTATCGTGATTTTCTGATACAACATTGATTCTTACTTCACAATAGTATGTGTAAGTGTATGTGCATATGATTAGGAATTTAAAATCTATTGTGATACATTAAATTTATTATTGAAAGATGTAGGTAGATTATGTTTGACTCAACATTGATTCTTACTTCATAATAGTATATATGTATGTGTGTGTATGAGTATGTATATGCATATGAGTGTATAATTGTGAATGAAAAATCTATTGTGATTGTCTGACTCAATATTGATTCTTACTTCAGAATAGTATGTGTAAATGTATGTGCATATGATTTGAAATTTAGAATCTATTGTGATTGTCTGATACAACATTGATTCTTACTTCACAATAGTATGTGTAAGTGTATGTGCATATGATTCGGAATTTCAAATCTATTCTGATACATTAAATTTATTATTGAAAGATCTAGGTAGATTATGTTTGACTCAACATTGATTCTTACTTCATAATAGTATATGTATGTGTGTGTTTGAGTATGTGTATGCATATGAGTGTATAATTGTAAATGAAAAATCTATTGTGATTGTCTGACTCAATATTGATTCTTACTTCACAATAATATGTGTATGTGAATATGATTAGGAATTTAAAATATATTGTGATTGTTTGACTCAATATCGATTCCTATTTCACAATAGTATGTGTAAGTATATGTATGTGTAAACGTATATGTGTGTATGATTGAGAATTAAAATTTATTGTGATTGTTTGACTCAACAATGATTTTTACTTCACAATAGTATGTGTAATTGTATATGGGTGTATGATTGTGAATTAAAGTCTATCGTAATTGTTTGACTCAACATTGATCGAAATATCTTATTCTATATTGACTTATGTTGTTTTCTTGTAGGTATAATCTTCATAAAGCAATTTTCAAGGACTATGGGAAAGGGAAAAGAATGGTCATATGTGAGTGTTCATCAAGAGGGTAAAACAATGTCCACAATACATTGCAAATGTTGTGGACATCGTTATGTAGCTTGTGATATATGGGTACATTTTGCAAGTTATGCAAATAAATGTAAATCTCAAGGTATCACATCATAAAGATTCAAAAGCATGAGTAGTTCACAACACTTTTGAAGTAGCCCAAGTGTAGAGCAAGAATGAGTAGATGCATCAATGTCAATAGAGGATCATCAAGATATTTCCACTCAAGTCTCTCAAAGTTTTTTTGAGAATAACCAAGATACATGTACTCCATTTTCTCCAACTACAGCAAAAAAGAGTGGACTTGGTGAATGTAGAAAAAATGGTGGATCTAATACTCTATCACCATGCTTTGTTCGTAGTAAATCACAAAATACTATACCTATAGCTTTTGAAAAGCAAGATTGTCTTGAGATTCATCTTAAATGGACTCAAGCATTCTTAGCATGTGGAATTCCTTTCAATGTTATTCGTAATCCCATTTTCAAAGATGCTTTGATGTCAACTGCATGAAAAGGATTCAACATGCCAGATTATAATAAAATGCAAATAGAATATGTAGATAAAGTGAAAAAAAGTATTGAAGATATTTTAAAGCGAACAGTACTTGATTATATACCCATGTATGGATGTACGATAGCATGGGATGGATGGACAAATTGTCAAAAGAAACCATTGATTAATGTCATGGTTATATGTCAAAAAGGAAACATGTTTTTAGAAGTTTTTGATACTTCTCTTAAAGAGAAAGTTCAGTTTTTCTTGTAAAGGTATATGAACATGCTATATCACGCATGGGTGGTCCAAAGAATGTGACTGCGATAGTGATGGATAATGCCTCTAATTTTCGAAGTGCTCAAATTACAATTCAAAACATGCATGAAGGCATTACTTGGGTTCCATGTGTAGCTCATACATTAACTTTATTATTGAAAGATATAGGTAGATTATCTTTCATTAAACAAATCTTATTAGATGCAAATCTTGTGGTCAAATTTATCAGAGAGCATCAATTTTCATATTCCCTCTTTCGATCAAAATCTCTCAATAAAGCACTTTAGATTTTTTTGTGCCACACGATTTGCAACTGCCTATATTGTGTTGAGTGGATTATTGGAAGTTAATCCAGCTCTTGTAGAAATGATTGCTGATCGAAGATGGGAGGCATGGCTAGAGAAGTATCCTTCTTATCGAGTTGCACCATCCAAGTGTACATCTCTAATACAATCACAAGATTTTTGGCATAATCTTGAAAAAATCATTGGTATCACTAAACCTTTTGTGGAACTTTTATGAATGGTCGATACTCATACATTTGTGATTGGAAAAGTTTCTTGGATTATGTCAGAAGCTATTCAAAAAGTAAAAGACTTTAATCAATTTTCATTACGAGAAAAAACATAGATTGTATCATTAGCAGAGAAGAGATGGACACAAATGCATACTCATTTGCATGGAACAGCATTCATTTTGGATCTAGCATTTCAACTCAATGGTCAAGCGTCAAACAAAGAATTCATGGCAAACTTCAAAACCACATGTCAGTTATTACTTCTAGGTACAGATGGTCGAGATCCGTGTAGCATATGTAAATCGAGAAGGATCTTTTGGAGATCTATGGCATATTGAAGTGATTCAAAAGCATCCACCTCCTATATGGTGGAAAGAGTATGGAGGTGAAGCAGTGGAGTTGCAACATATAGCTATGAGAGTGATTTCAGTAGCAGCTTCAAGTGGTAGATGTGAATGTAATTGGAGTGCCTATGATTTTCATTCAAAATAAAGAAATCACTCAAGTGTATCACGTGCTAATGATTTGGTATATGTGTTTTGTAATATGCATTTGTTACATGCTCCAACCAAGATAGCTTCTACAATAGCACAAAAAACTTTTGGATAATTTTAAACTCATTAAAGTTTAACAAATGATTCATGGAGTGATCATGATTTAGACATAGACCACAATGATGGTTCAGACATGGAAGAAATAGATGACATGGTACCTGTAATAGATGATGATATTCAAAATGAAGAGAATGATGTACTATGAATACTATGATTATATTCAATTGCAAAATTGATGGTTTTACAATAGTCGTGTGTTTGATTAGAAAAAAAGATTATCTATTCAGTGTTTTCTTGATTCAATAACTCATTGATAGTAAACCGATCAAAAGATGATGATGATGATGCCTCTGAGAGTCTTCCATATTTTCTCTCATATGCATCCACAAAAAGTTGTAAATTTTTCACTTGGCTTTGTAGATCATCAATCCTCTTTTGTTGATCATCTATTGTTCTTTGTAATGCAGGAATTGTTAATCATTCCTTGTATAATTCTGCTCCTTGTGACGACAGATCATGTATAATATTACGTTCTTCAGGTAGCAAAATGTAGGACCTCTTTCAAGGAAGAGGCCCTACATTTTGCTCGATTTTGAGAACGACCCAAACTGATACCTACATTCTTCTGACAACCATCCCAATCTACACGTCGATGAAGAATATCTTGTACAAAAACCTTTTGAATGAAATATAATGCTATTTGATTATTATTTGGTAATGATATCTCAACTTGCACAAAGCGTCAAAGTAGATTTTCTGCTAAGTCTTTATATTGTAAGTCAGAAAGCTTTAAGGGTGTTGTTGCTTTTGCCCTTCTTGTAACCCGAAAGAGAACATCATGAATGAAATGATTTGGACATAGCTTTTTTACTTCTTTCATTAACAACGCTTCTCCTTCTAATCCCTCTGGCTCTAAATCTTGATGGAATAAAAATGTTAATCCTGATTGTGCAAATTGAGCATTTTGCTCAGATAAAATCCTTTGAGATTGAGTATGATCAAGATCATCATTCACATCTGACATTCTTGCCATGTTTTACTTTCAAATTTGCAAAACAAAAACACTAATTTTATCTCAAAAGAATTCATAACATTTAATCCATATAACTCAAATGAATCCACTTCATTTAATCCACATAATTCAAATGATACCACTTCATTTAATCCACATAATTCAAATGGTACCACTTCATTTAATCCATATAATTCGAATGAATCCATAACATTTAATCCATAAAACACAAATGATACCACTTCATTTAATCCACATAATTCAAATGATACCACTTCATTTAATCCACATAATTCAAATAAATCCACATCACGTTATCCATATATTACAAATGAATCCACTTCACTTTAATCCACTTAACTCAAATGATACCACTTCATTTACTCCACATAATTCAAATGAATCCACATTATATAACTCATACATGTTAAATGAATCCACAACATTGAATCCACATAACTCAAATGATACCACTTCATTTACTCCACATTATTCAAATGAATCCATAATATTCAATTCCCATATGTTAAATGAATCCACAACATTTAATCCACATAACTCAAATGATACCACTTCATTTAATCCACATAATTCAAATAAATCCACAATCATATTACAAATGATTGCACTTCATTTCATCCGCTTAACTCAAATGATACAACATTTAATTCACATAATTCAAATGAATCCATAACGTTACTCCACTTAATGCAAATGAATCTATATCATTTGATCCAGATAGTTCAAATGAATACATATCGTTTTCAATATGGACTTAATCCATCCATCATGGATATCTTTAAACTATACCGAGTTATATGTGAGAATACTCTAAGTAGTTCATGTGCGTCTACTCTTTTTGATACATCTTTGTCAGAAGCTAATTCTAAAGCATATGTGAACTTGTAAATCCCATTCTTATCAATGGGATAACTATTGAAATCTATATATTTCACGAGTTGTAACAGGAGTATTGAAACTGTAAATATTTCCTAACTCTTATTAAAATGTGGAGGACTAGTGGATATGCATTCGAGTGCAATCCACCAGTACTTTTGAATCCACTCATTTCTAGGTGATGTTTCTGAATTACGTAGCTTCGAAAAAAAAAATTGTTGGTAAATATGTCACTCTATGGAAATAGCATAATCCGATATAAGCATTTTGATATTCAAAATGCAACAAGATGTTGCCTGGATGGAGATCGGTGTGGGATATATTACAAGGCGGTAAAAATGCTACTGTTAGTAATAAGCCATTGATCAGCTTCCAAATGTTTGTCTTCACCATTGTTATATCTCCTTCTGTGTCCTTCACACCTCTGCTTCATGGTACGTCTAGGTACTCCTTCTTCATTCTTTCTAGCCACATGTCCAATGTAACACCATCCCAAAATTTGAAAATAAGGCACGGGCTTTTGCTATGGTGTCTAGCTAATCCAAGTGGACTAATAATTCCACTGTGTGTAACAAATAACACTGTGGCTTCATTCTCTCGTGTTTGTATGTCAGCACCATGTAATTTGAATAACTTGGAAACAAATACTTCATTGATGAATCTCTGATGGGATATTTTGACTTTATGGATCATTGCATATTATCCTTCCCCCACAAGAGTTGCATCTTCAAAAAGAATAGAGGAATATGGGAGCAAACAAAGATTGTTCGATGTTTAATCTCCCATTTCACATATGTATCTCTTGTATTTGGATCTACCTATGCTCTCACAAGGTGGTCAGTTGTGTCCGATCTTAATCGCTTTCCTCTCTTCATTTTCTGATAATGTAAATCGATAAATTTAATTTTATCGATGAAGTAGGGCATACTGGTGATATCCACCACCAATGACTCTGCTACTTTGATGATCTATCCAAAGGTACATGTAAGATCTTTTGACATTTTCTCCTATTTGCTTATTTTACCTGCCATCTATGCAAAAATAAAAAATAGACTATCAGTAAGTGTATGGATAAATAAATCAATAATATGTGTACATAAGTGATAGACATATGGAAAATTAAATAACCACCACCTCCACCACATATTAGATAACATGGATTAGTTGTGTCTCTATACCCTCCATTTCACACTTTTCTACAAGAAGTACGAGAAGAATACCACCCATGGCAATCGAAATATTGCCACCTATTTTAGCCATCACTGCTATCACAATCCCTTCTATAGCACCCTAATCACAGATAAGAATTGTCCAATTATATACTCCCATCATGAGTACCACTACCATAGATGCAAAACTAGAAACATCAAGAAGCATGGATTTTCGAGCAAGAAAGTATATGAATCTTCTAGATTTATCTTTTTTTGTTGGCATCCACTCTTATGTCAGAGAAATGATAGAAATAATTTTCCAAACCAATGACACCATGTTGACCCTAACAACAACCAAGAAGAATGACTCAAGTAGATATGAAAATTGAAGAATGAAGTCATAAATATAAAGCTAGCCAACATAGTCACTCACTAAGAGAAAAATGGAGATTATGAAGTAACACATGCAAGCACTCATGAAGATCAACCGAAGAATAAAAAATGACAACATGAGTCTTCTCAACGTCTCACAATGGATGAACTAGTAGGTGTTATCAACATATAGCCCCTACAACAATCAAACCTGGAAGCCCTGATTGAGGAATGCATACGACTAGAAGAGGATTACTAGGCCAAATATATGCTAATAACATTCTTGCAAATACAATTGAAGGAATTCCAATTCCACTTGTTACACTGTAGACTCTCATGAGCTCAAAAGAACATGCACTAGTGTTAAGAGGAATATGGGCAACCCATAAATGCCAATCCGAGTAAATAGCCAGTTATACCAAGAATGCACATGCATACAAGACCAAACAAAAATGCACTCATAAGCATGCACACACATGCATGAGAGTAGGACTTATATTCGTCCAGGAGAACCCCTTTATAAATGAGGGCTCATTGTGCTTTACAGACTTTTTGAATCCCTTATGCAAAATCATGTGTCCAACCTAGTGTTATGAAGTAAGGGCATAGACCATAGGAGCCAAAGGAGAGGCTAGGAATTCTTAAGATACGAGCATTACCTTCAATTAGAGGGGTTTTTGGGAAAGGTGTGGAAGATTTCGTTCCTCAACTAATTGATATGAGCTATATATTAGTGGGTTGTGTGGTTGTCCTCAACTCATTTGGTGTGTGGGTGCATTTTCTCTACTCACAAGCATCATTCTAGAGTTTTTCTTGTAAAATGTGGCGCCAGATCTACATGCAATGTAGTTGGCAAAGAGAAGATCAAGCATGTCTACCTTGCATGCAAACTCAAACATATAGTTATGGCAGTTCTCTAAAGTGTGAGAGAGAGAGAGAGACAAGTCCTTTCTCTCTCATCCCCCACATGTATGCATGGAGGGAGAGATAGGGAGGTAATTATTTCTTTCTCTCCACTTGGACAAAGATAGAACGCCTTCTTGTGCCATATATGGATATGAGAATTTGAGGGTTTTCACTGTTTGTGGGATATTATATTGCTGCACTTCCTTCCTCTCAGACCCCCATTCAATTGCGATTTTCCCCCAATTGCATCCTCTCTCATGCATGTGCATTCTCCCCTTTATCATGGAAGTCCATGGCCAATGTTGCATCCCTTCTCCATGCATGGCTATGAGATAGAGGGAAAAATATGAAGAAGAGCTATGATAGAAGCCATGGATGAAAATGAAGAAGGAGAGAAGTGGAGGATAGATAGATGAGAGGAAATGGACGAGGAGTAGAGAAGAAGGTAGACTATGGATCAGAAAGGAAATTCAAAGCAAAGAAGAACCTCTATTTTCTTTCCTTACATCCACTCATTTAGCCCACATCCATCCTTCTTCAAGGAGCTCACAGAATCACCATTTTGCCTCTTTTCTTTCTTCATGAGTGAATGAAGTTAAGAGGATGACAAATTAAGGAAGGGAAGAAGCATTCAAGATCCAAAAGGAGATGGAAGATGCATGTTTTGCATGTTCACATGCTTTTAATGGAGAAGATGAAGAAGCACAAGCCCAAAATTCCAAGGGAAACAAAAAGGGCACATTTCCACCTATCTCAGGAAAGTGCAAAACAAGGAGTGATTTTCACGCCCTCACCTAAGGTATCAAATAATGTCAAATTTTCTTTTCCATTAACATGTGTTATTTGGAGCTTTTAGTACAAGTTTGTTCCTTGTAAGTCAAAAATTTATCTCCCAAATACATTGTTGATATATTTAGGTAGTGATGTGTGTGAACACACTAGGACCGCCGTGGCACTTTTTTCCCTCTTTAGGAGGTTTTTTTCCCCCGGCTTGTATATACGCCTATTGCCCTAATGGGCTACTCATCTTTGTACATTCTCTAGTAATACATTCAGTATTGTGTGTTTGTGCTTCCTTGTGTTGTTCGCGTGCTTCCGCAGACATCTATCTCCAACAATTGGTATCAGAGCAGGTCGTCGCTTCATCTAGGGCACCGTCGACACTCCTCCGTTTGCAGTCTCAGAATCGCATGAATTTTGGTGAGCATACTCAGGGTGTTTCCGAGATCAAAACAGCTTCGGTTTGTGGTGCCAAAATTGCGATCTGAGCTCATTTCGGCCTCTGAACGCACTATTATAGCGCTTGTGCAGGCTATTTTGTCTTTTTGTGCCAAAGGTATATACCAGTTTCTGTTTGCCAGTTTAAGCGTCTCGAAGTCTGCTACAGGTCTAGTAGAACTCGTCTGGGCAGTTCTGTTCAACTTTTTGAGATACAGTCAATTTTCTGCATCAAGGTATTTTAGTCACCGGCCATGGCTGAAAGTAGTGATGTATTCCGTATGTTGGCTGTGAAGGATAAGTTGGATGGTACCAACTACCCATGGTGGGCTTATATGATGCAACATGTTTTGATTGCAAAAGGATTGTGGAACATTGTGCAGGGTATTGAAAGACATCATGTTACACCTGTAACGACAGGTACTGCAAATACAGGTGCTGGAGCTGATGAAGATGGTGTCAAAGATGATATTCCGCAGATTCCTGTTCGTGCTGCTGTTTCTGTTGCACCTACTGCAGAGCAAATTTGTTGGGATGGCAGAGATGCCCAGGCACATGCATTGATAGCTTTGTCTGTCAAACTTGCCATTATTCCTCATATTCACTCTTGCAGAACAGCTAGGGATGCTTTGGATACACTTACCACATTGTATCAAGCTAGGAATGAGGCTCGTGTTGCTTACCTCCGAAAACAGTTGGAGAGTGAGCATATGAATGAAGGTGATTCTATGGACAGTTTCCTAACGAAGATCAAAGATTTGAAGGAACAGTTGATTTCTACTGATGAGGTTATACCAGATAGCTCACTTGTGCAGACCGTTCTGAATGGTCTTCCTGATTCATATCAAAGTTTTGCTTCTACTCTTCGGTTGATGATGAAAGGCAATCCAAATGCCTTATCATTTGAGGAGTTAGTTTCTGTTCTATTAAAGGAAGATCAATCTAGGCAGAACAGGTCCATTATGCTTGTTGCAGATCAAGCTTTCCTGGCTAGTCAGAAGGGTAAAGGAAAATGGAGCTCTTCTACTAGTAAGCAGAAATCTGCAAATGCTGCACATTCGAAGAATCAGGATAAAGATGAGAAGAAATCAGAAAAGCAGAAATTGTTTTGCAAGTATTGTAAAGGGAATGATCATATCATAAAGAACTGTCCAAAACTGGTTGCAAAAGAGGCAAAGAAAAAGGAGGCTGGAATGGTTGTTGCAGAAGCCTCTACACCAAAAACAGATTCTGCTAATCTTGTGCAGGAAGAAGAATGGGCATTTACTACTGTTTGCAGTTTTGACCCATCTTCTCATGATCAGTGCATGTCTGCAGTGGACTCAGATGTTTGGTACTTTGACAGTGGGGCGACCAAACATATTACCTCGCAGCGCAGTTTCTTCTCTTCACTCGAGCCTACCCCTACAGGGAATACTGTCACATGCGCCAACAACTCCTCTTATCCTGTTATGAGAGTTGGTAAGATCATTTTGGCTACTGCTGATGGTAGTTCTTTCACCCTGTCAGATGCTTTATTTGTGCCAGGGATCAAGAAGAATATGTTATCAGTTTCTGCATTAGCCAAGATTGGCTTGGTTGTGAAATTCGTTGATGACAGGTGTACAGTTCATGATCTATCAAATGGCGATGTGATTATTGCTTCTGGCATTTTGTGTCGTGGGTTGTATAAGCTCATAGACTATGAAAGATCTGTGAATGATTCGGCATGTGCAGTTCATGATTCTCAGGCTATGTCAGATGCAAAGCTTTGGCATGCACGCTTTGGTCATCTGAATTTTGCTAGTTTGCTATGCCTGCAGAAATCTGATATGGTGTCTTCTTTGCCCAAGCCTGAGGCACCTGGAAAACATGTATGTGAAGGCTGTATTTTGGGCAAAATGCAGCGTTCCTCCTTTCCAAAAGATGGTTCAGTTCGGGCTACGCAGAAATTGCAGCTTGTACATAGTGATGTCTGTGGTCCTATGCAGACACCCTCTTTTGGGAATTACCTTTACTTCATGACTTTCATTGATGATTTTTCCAGGCATGCATGGGTATATCCACTCAAAGCAAAGTCCGAAGTGTTCATGTGCTTTAAATAGTTTTTGGTTTTGGCTGAAAATCTGTCAGCATGTAAAATGGGCACCCTCCATTCTGATCGAGGGGGGGCAATATATGTCTTCTGATTTTAATGCTTCATTTCTGGATGAACGTGGGATAAAACACCAGTGTACAATGCCATATACACCTCAACAGAATGGAGTTGTTGAACGAAAGAACAGGTCACTCATGGAGATGGCGAGGTGCATGGTCAAGAGTCAGGCTTTACCACATAGTTTCTAGCTTGAGGCTATCATGTGTGCAGCATATGTATTGAACAGGTGTCCCACTAAAGCGCTGCAGTCTATCACTCCATATGAGGCTTGGCATGACCGCAAGCCATCTGTTGCTCACCTGCGTGTTTTTGGTTGTTTGGCATATGCATTAGTGCCTGAACAACATCGCAGAAAATTGGATGATAAGGCAGTAAAATGTATTTTTGTTGGGTACAGTTCTGAAAGTAAAGGCTATCGTCTGTATCACCCACAGACTAAATGCATTCTGGTTAGCCGTGATGTTGTCTTTGTGGAAGATGCTATTCAGCCATTGCTTTCATGTACTAAGGAGACATTTGTTAGCTCCAAAGACATGTATGACACGTTGATGCCTCTTTTTACAGGTGGACAGTCTAGTGCTGGTCCTAATGAGGCAACTTCTCAGCCTTTGCAGGTTTCATATGATGATGCACATCATTCTATTTCTGATGCATATTTACATGATGCACTTGTTGATGAGAGAGCTGATATTGAGCAGGCAAAAACTATGCCAAAATGGCTGGTGCAAAATTTGCATGACAGCAAATTAGATGCACCTTTGTCATATCGTACTCGTTCAGGCTCTCGTAGTGCCTCCTTTGCATCAGATTGCTATGTTATGACTGCGTCTAGTCTTTGTGATGAGAATGAGCCTGTTTCTTTTTATGAAGCACAAAATTTCAGAAAATTGGATGGCTGCTACGCAATCTGAATATGATGCTATAATGAAGAATGGTACATGGTCTTTATGTGACTTGCCTCCTGGCAAGAAGGCCATTGGCACTAAGTGGGTATACAAGTTGAAGTGTAAACCTGATGGTATAGTTGACAGGTATAAGGCTAGGCTTGTTGCAAAGGGTTATGCGCAAGAAAGAGGCATTGATTTTGATGAGACCTTTGCACCTACATGTCGTATGACTACTGTTCGGAGCATTTGTGCACTTGCAGCCCATCATGGTTGGAATGTACATCAGTTGGACATTAAAACAGCATTTCTGAATGGTGACTTGCATGAAGAAGTGTATGTTTTTCAGCCCCGTGGCTTTGTGCAGAAAGGGCATGAAAACCAGGTGTGCAGGTTAAAGAAGGCATTATATGGTTTAAAGCAAGCACCACGTGCTTGGTATGAGAAGATACATGCCTATCTGGTTGCACATGGTTTTGTGAACAGTCCAACTGAAAGCACCTTATATGTTAAGCGTGCTAATGATGTGCTTCTGATCATTGTTGTCTATGTTGATGACATGCTGCTCACTGGTCCTATTGAGAAGCATATTGCTGATTTCAAGGCTGATTTGCATGCCTCATTTGAGATGTCTGATTTGGGGCATTTGCATCACTATTCGGGCATTCAGTTTATGCAAGTTGATGGTGGAATGGCTTTGTGTCAGACGAAATATATTGACACATTATTGCAACGTTTTGGCCTTGAAGACTATAAGCCTATTGCCACTCCTATGGAGACAGGTTTACGATTGAGTCTTCATGATGTTGGAGATGCATTTGATGTTGTTCTCTATCAGCAGGCTGTTGGATGCTTGATTTACTTATGCATTACTCGGCGAGATATTCAGTTTGTTGTCTCACAGATGAGTAGGTTTATGCATTGCCCGGGAGTCACGCATTGGAAGGTGGTTAAGTGCATCTTTCGCTACTTGAGTGGTACTCGGCTACTTGGGTTGTTTTATCCTAAGGGGGGATCACTACCGCCAGATTTTCATGCTTTTTCTTACTCAGATTGGGCTGGTTGCTATGACACTCGTGTGTCCACCAGTGGTTTTTGCTTCATGCTTGGTAGCTCATGTATATCTTGGTTGAGCAAGAAGCAGCCTACTGTGGCCACTTCCAGTTGTGAGGCTGAGTATAGGGTAGCTTTCACAGCGACTGTTGAGTGTGTGTGGCTCAGACGCCTTATGGCTGATTTGGGTGTTGGCCAGTCTTCTGCCACCACCATCTTCACTGACAGTCAGAGCGCATTGGCAGTTGCAAGGAACCCTGTGTTCCATGCTCGCACTAAGCACATTGAGGTGCATTATGACTATGTCAGGGAGAGGTTCTCTGCTGGGGAGATCAGCTTGGCATATGTGCCCACGCAGGAGAACATTGCAGACCTTTTCACGAAGGCTCTACCTAGGGAGAAGTTTGAAGCTTTCCGCAAAGCTTTGGGCTTACTTCCTTTTGTGGAGTGATTTCCACATAGCTTGGCACTTCCTTATACATGAGTGCCAGCTACTTGTTCACCGCATCACTCCCAGGGGGGATTTGTTGATATATTTAGGTAGTGATGTGTGTGAACACACTAGGACCGCCCGGGCACTTTTTTCCCTCTTTAGGAGGTTTTCTTCCCCCGGCTTGTATATACGCCTATTGCCCTAATGGGCTACTCATCTTTGTACATTCTCTAGTAATACATTCAGTATTGTGTGTTTGTGCTCCAAGCTTCTTCTTCTTCCTTGTGTTGTTCGCGTGCTTCCGCAGACATCTATCTCCAATATACATTTGGTGGATTTGCAAAGTGGCTCGTGCAAACATAGTTTCTAGCTTGTGATGTCCTAGGAGCTAGTCAACTTTGAATCCATGTTGTTCTCTCCCCAAGATTCAGATTTCAAAGATTTTTGGTTTTCTGTTAAGCTTATCTTGTAGACTTTTGGGGTGACATAAAGAGGACTTTTGAATATTCTACATCAACAAATGGTTATTAGTAGCCTCTTTTAGGTAGTCTTTTGCATGTCATTGGTGACTTCATTCATATTCCTTTGGTGGAAAATACTTCAAAATGCAACATGGAATTATGTTCAAATTTCTTTGATTCCACCATGGTCTTTAATTTACTATTAAGTTTTAGGAAAGCCTCGATTAGTAGTTTAGCTTTTTTTTTCACCCCAATTTCTTATAATTGCAAGATTTATAAGTGCATGTATTTCTTATATATGGGTGCGGATAGGATAACCATGTCCATTGCTTGTATTCTTGATGAGGAGGCAAAATAATGCCTACCTCAAACTCTGATAGGATGTATTTATTTGGGCAAGGGTAGGAGTGTGTCAAGAGGGGATGGAGATGGGTAGGTGCATATGCACCAGTTTCACTATCCCTTTTGTTGATTCCATTCACATAGATGCACCATGATGGCATAGGGACACATGTGTGTGGCATTAAGTACGAGCAGTACACTATGGACATGGGCATATGTTATGTTCACACTTGTGAAGAGGTAATGGGATGTTGATAGAGATGAGTGAGTGTTGGCAAAAACTTGCTCAACATGAGCCAAGATAACTTTTAGAATGCTTATTACAGTTCCTTAGATTCACAAACATGCATAAAGAACCACTGACTCCTTTGTAGCATCACTCCCAAATAGTTATGACAAAATAGATAGGTTTGACACATCACAAGACTAAAGAAACCTTCTATTTTGGGAAGAGAAGCTCTTCGTCAAATGCATAGAGATCATAGCGTAGTACAAATTGACCAGAGAAATTTTGCACACATTCAATTTTAGTGTCAATATAACTAAAGCAAGTTATTTCATGAATTTATCCTTGCTATACATAGAGAAATAAGTTTCATAATTCTTGGGGATCACCCCGACTTTAAGGAAGAAGGAGAAGTGTAGACACATGCACACTCAAACATATATATCTTGAAATACATACATCTAGTCTTGATAATACTTTATATATAATCTCACAACAGTGCTATCTAAGTGATCCACATGATAAAGTGTATATTGGATATCCACGCACTTAGAAATAAGCCAAACAAGTTGACTGTGTAACTAGAAGTACTATATCAGCACATAGAAAATGAGCAATCAATGTGGATGAATCCTAATGTGTATTGATATTGCACATACAATACAAAGAAGTTGTGGAGGAATTTTCTCCCTTCAAATAAGCACAATTTAGGCTCATACGCTCTACTCAAAGATCATAGGAAGGCTCTCTCTCCTCGTGACTAGAAGGTTGTCTTTCTATACATGTTTTTGAATTTGAGTGTGGTTGAGTCATCTAGATAAAAGTGGTCCTACATCTTAGGATCAATTCAAATTTGAACTTCGACTATATACAAACAGGAGTTGAATTACATTTATGTGTGATGAAAGATGAGAGAAGTCCAAGAGAATAAGAAAATCTCTTAGGCTTGCTTCTTGCACCAATAGCTCTCCCTCAAGCCTAAGAAGCTTGAGTCTTCAATATTTCAATATATCTTGTCATCCAACCATTAATTTTAACGTGTTCAACCCATCCAATGCCTTTCTCATCATGTATGTACATTGTTGGTGAGTAGATACGTATGATAACTCAATCTCGTTGCTTGTGATATTCTCTCTGATATAGTGATAATGCATTTCTATGTGTTTAGTCCCGACATGATGGATTGGGCTAACAACAATATGCAATGAGCTGATATTATCCCCAGGATATGAGGAATATATGACTTACAACCTTAATTAGAATACAAGGCATTAATCCACATTGCTTCCTAAGTTGCATTAGAAAGTCTTCTATATTTAGCTTCAGTCAATGAGAGTGCAATAGTAGAATGCTTCTTTGAGGACCATGAAATTAGCTTTGTATCTGCAAAGGTGAGGTATCTAGATGTACTTCTCCTATCATCTTTACGACTTGCCCAATCTGCATCAGAGAAAAGCTTGATGTCTATATGTAATGTGTAAGGGTAATACAACCAACTAGACTCTGATAGCTAGTTACATCTTCAATTTTCTCTCCTTCATGAGCACTTAACTTTAGGTTCATCTCCATAGGTGTACTTGCAACCTTTGTAGGCTCCATTTTGAACTTTGGAAGCATGTCTTTGGTATCCTTTCTCTCATTAAGATACATACCCTTTTTTGTATACACTACTTCCAAGCCTAGGAAGTATGTGAGTATCCCTAGATCATTGATTTTCAATTCTTATTTCATCTAAAGCCTGATCTTCCTTATACATTCAACATCATTACCTATAATTATGATATCATCAACACATACACAAAGGTATATGACTTTAGATTGATTCCTCTTGATGAAGAGGGAAGGATCTTCCTTGCCCACAATGAATCCTCGATCCTAAAAATAAGTGATAAGCCTATGATTCCAAGCCCTTGGAGCTTGCTTGAGACCATATAAAACTTTCTATAGCCTGCATACATACTCAAGGCATGACAAGTCTTCGAAACTGCGAGTTTGAGCCATGTACACCTCTTCATATATCCATCCACTTAAAAATGCATTTTTAACATCCATTTGGTAGATCTTCCAATTCTTGGAAGCTGCAATGCTCATAAGCACTCTCATAGTTGGCAGCTTTGCCACAGGTGAAAATTTTTCTTCATAATCAATTCCTTGTGTTTTTGCATATCCTTTGGCCGCTAGTCTTGCTTTGTACCTATTAATAACCCCATCAAAATTTTTCTTTACCTTGTACATCCACATTGAACATATGATCTTCATAGATGGATTCTTGGATACCAATTCACAATGTGTATATTATATGGCTTCAATCTCTTCCTCCATGGCATTCATCCACTCACACTTGTTCTCTGCTTCCTCATAGCATGAGGGCACCTAAGAGTTTGAATCATGTGCTAGATAGATAGAATGTTTAGTAACCAATGATATATCATAGCCATACCTTTCTTGCTTCATTTTCTCTCTAGCTGACCTTCTAACTGTTTGTTGAGAGGATTCTGCTACATCCCTGAACTCTTGCACTTTGTCTTTGCCTTTAGAGTTCAAAGAGTTGATTTCTCTCCTTGGAGTCTTTTGATCATCTTCATAATCACTTGATTCTTCAAGTGTGTGTTCATTCCTTTTTGACGGAGTTAGAAAGTCCTCCTCTAGGTTATAAGGTATCTTGATTCTCTTGAAATCATGCTCAAACCGTGATTTTTTTTCATCAAACACAACATCCCTAATTACATTGAATCCTTTGTTGATTGGATTGTACAACCTATAACCTTTCTAATTAAGGTCATAGCCAATGAATATACATTTCTCTACCTTAGGGTCCAATTTACCTCCAATCTATGAAGGTATGTGTGCATATGTAATGCACCCAAAGATCCTACAATGATCCAAGCTAGGTCTTCAATATCATCTGCTAATACCTTTTCCGGAAGAAATGATGTACCTCGATATGTTTTGTTTTAGCATGAAAAAAAAGATTCCATGCTAACTGTACGTTGCTAATATTATCACAATAAATGATGATAGGATTTTTCATTTCCACACCTAAATCTTCAAGTAGCATCTCTAGCCATGATGCTTCACATGCTACCATTGCAACACCTCTATACATACCCTCTTTACTTTTTAAAGCAAAAGTGGTTTGCTTCTTACTGCTCCACGTAATAGCTGCACTCCCAAGGGAGAATAGAAAGCCACTAGTAGATCTTCTATCTCGAATACTACAAGCCCGATCTGCATTGGTCTATCCATGAGCCTACAATTCTATGCCAGCTTCTTTAAAAAATGCATAATCCAAAGTAGCGCTCACACATCATAGAGTGCATCTCAAAGAATATAAATGTGGTTTCCTTGGAACTTGCATAAATTTCCTTTCAAATCCAACAGTATAGCTTAGATTAGGCCTTGTACTTGTGAGATATATCAAACTTCCCATAATTTTCCTATACATAGTAGCATTTTCCAATGCTTCACCTAATCTAGTATCCAACTTCAATTTTTTATTTGATGGCATGGAAATTATCTTACAATCATCCATACCATAATTTTGAGGCATACTCAAGGCATATTGCCTTTGGGACATCCATATACCTATTTCTATATGTATAAACTCAATGCCCAAGAAATAACATAGCACGCCAAGAACTTTCATGACAAATTCTTGCATAAGGTTTATCTCTTTAATGCTATCTTCATTATCACCACCTAGAACCAATTCATCAACATAAATAGACAAAGATATTATGCTATCATCACTCTTCCTTGTGTATGATGAGTGATCTGCATCACACATACAAAATCCAACGGTGATTAATTAATATAAAATCCTTGCATGCCAAGCACGAGGAGCTTGTTTAAGCCCACATAAAGACTTTTGCAACCTGCAAACATATTTTGGGTGCGTTGAATCCTCATATCCTTATGGTTGGTCCATGTATACTTCTTCTTGCAATTCACCATGTACGAAGCATTCTTCACATCTATCTAATGCAAAATCCATCCTTTTGTTGTAGCTACTGTAGCTAATGTCACGAGGAAGGAGATAAGGAAGAGAGCTCACACACACACACTCACTCTCAAGGAGAAGCACACACACAGATTGAGGCAAGGAAGAATGATCTTCTTCTTCTTCTTCTATTACATAAAAGGAATGTACAAGAATGACCTAAAAACAAGAATACAACAAGTGCACTATATAAAGATCAGTACATACGGAAAAACCTAATATCCGCGAATGAGTGAGCTGGCAAGAAACAAACGTGCCATCACTCTCGGTAGATAAATCTAATAAAGCTCAATGAAGTATCCCTGACATATATCGGTATGACCACTATACATGTCAGAGAAACGAAAAATTGGTACGTGTCATCCTTGATCATCACATGTTGAGCTTGATATCTCAACACTCCCCCTCAAGCTCAACGCCATATCTTGTAATCCAAGCATCTCTCAAAACTTCTTTAACTTCTCAGCTCCAAGTGCTTTGGTGAAAATATCAGCAACCTGCTCATCTGTTCTCACATAAACAAGATCAATATCACCTGCTAATACCTTATCTCTGATGAAGTGATAATGTACCTCGATATGCTTTGTTCTAGCATGGAAAACAGGGTTCTGTGCTGCTAACTGTATGCTGCTAAGATTATCACAATAGATAGTGATAGGCTTTTGCACTTCCACACCTAAATCTGCAAGTAACATCTCCAACCATGATGCCTCACATGCTGCCATTGCAGCACCTCTATACTCAGCCTCTGTACTTGACAACGCAACAGTGGGTTGCTTCTTGTTGCTCCATGTAATAGCTACACCTCCAAGTGAGAAAAGAAAGCCACTAGTAGATCTTCTATCTGGAGTACTACCAGCCCAATCTGCATCGGTGTATCCATGAACCTGCAACTCCACACTAGCTTCATAAAACAATGCATAATCCAAAGTAGCACTCACATAATGTAGAGTGCGCCTCAGAGCATCGAAATGTGGCTTCCTAGGAACCTGCATAAACTGACTTTCAAGTCCAACAGTATAACTTAGATCAGGCCTTGTAATTGTGAGATATATAAGACTTCCCACAATTTTCTTATACATAGTAGCATTTTCCAATGCTTCACCTGATGTAGTATCCAATTTCAAATTCTGATCTAATGGCATAGAAATTGGCTTACAATCAGCCATACCATACTTTTGCAGCATATTCAAGGCATATTGCCTTTGCGACATCCATATACCTGTTTCTATATGTATAAACTCAATGCCCAAGAAATAGCGCAGCACACCAAGATCTTTCATGTCGAATTCCTGCATAAGAAGTTTCTTTACCTCTTTGATGCTTTCTTCATTATCACCACCTACAATCAGGTCATCAACATAAATAGCCACAATAGTGATGCCATCATCAGCCTTCCTTGCATATAGTGAGTGATCTGCATCACACATAGAGAACCCAATGCTGGTTAAGTAATCAGCAATCCTTGCATGCCATGCACGAGGGGCTTGCTTCAGCCCATACAAAGCCTTTTGCAACCTGCAAACATATTCTGGATGCTTTGAATCTTCATATCCTTGTGGCTGGTCCATATATACTTCTTCCTGTAACTCACCATGTAGGAAAGCATTCTTCACATTCATCTGATGCAAAGTCCATCCTTTTACTGTAGCTAATGCAACAAGTGTTCTTACAATAGACATTTTTGCTACAGGGCTGAATGTTTCCTCATAATCAATGCCATATGTATGTGCATAACCTTTAGCTACCAATCGTGCTTTATACCTGCTTATGCTACCATTAGCATTATGCTTTACCTTGTAAACCCATTTGCAGCCTATGGATTTCTTTCCTTGTGGCAATGGAACCATCTTCCATGTATCATTTCCATAAAGTGCAGCCATCTCCTCATCCATAGCTTTTTCCCAGTCTGCATTACCAATTGCATCTTCAAAACAAGAAGGTTCAGCATCTTGTATTACCTTTGTCATGTAGGCACAATGGCGAGCCATGTAACTATCATATGTCAATCGTTGCACTGAATTACGCATCCTACCAAATCTTCTTGGTCCTGGGTCACTTCTTCTTGTATCATCTGCATGTGCCCTTCTTACTCCTGGAGTCTTCACAGAGGGAAAGCCAAGTTCCTCATCAATACTCTTTTCTGAACCACTTGAATCTCCATCAACATCTTCGAAACCTGCACCTGTTTTACTACCAGCAGAAAGCTTTTCTTTACCTTTCTTGGATGTATTTGATGAATTTGCTGGACTAAAATTTCCACGCAATCTTCCACTCCATGGATTTGAGTTGGAACTATTGCTTGGTGATGCATCTGGTCCACTCAAAACTTGAGATTCTGCACTAGATTTTTCAGCATTTTCTTTGTCATTTGGTTCAAGATTCAGTCCTTCTTTGGCATCTGCACAGAAGCTTGACATTTCATCAAATACCACATCTCTTCTCACCTTCACCTGTCGTGTGAGTGGGTTATAACATTTGTACCCCTTTTGCTCAAGGGAATATCCAATGAAGACACAATTTTCTGCTTTCGGATCAAGCTTCGTCCTCAACTCATCTGGAACATGTACATATGCAATACAGCCAAAAACTTTCAGATGTGATAAGTTTGTCTTTTTACCTGTAAACTTCTCTTCAGGTGTAACTTGATGTACAACAACAGTCGGAGTTCTGTTCATGATGTATACAGCACTATGCACAGCTTCTGCCCAATAACAATGAGGCATATTCTTCTCAGCCATCAAGGCTCTTGCTATTTCTGCAATATGTCTATTTTTGCGTTCAGCAACACCATTCTGTTGTGGTGTGTACCTGCATGAAAACTGACGCCGAATTCCATGATTTTTTAGAAAACTGATGAAATCATTTGACATGTATTCACCTCCTCCATCAGATCTTAATGTTTGAATGTACTTCCTTGTCTGCTTTTCCACCATAGCTTTAAAATTCTAGAAGTGAGTGAACACCTCGCTCTTCTCTTTCATGAAATATACCCATACTTTGCGTGTATGATCATCAATGAAGGTAACATAAAACCTGCAACCGCCCATGGATATGGTCTTTGCTGGACCCCAAACATCTGTATGTACTACTTCTAGTACATTCTTACTAACATGCTTGTCATGTGGAAATGATGCTCTTGACTGTTTACCAAATTGACATGTTGCACATACCTTTTGCATTTCTGCAACTTTGAAATTTGCTAGTCCATGGACAATCTCCTTTGACTCCATCATTTTCAGCCTTTACAAGTTTGCATGTCCAATCCGTTTGTGCCATATCTCTATATCTGCAATAACTCTTGCACCTTTTGCAAACATGGCTGCATTCATTTCAGGAATCCTCACATTTAAGGTGAACATCCTACCCACTTTGTTTCCTTTGGCAACCAATCGTCCATCCTGCTTGTACTCTTCTACGTATAATCCATCAGCATTGAATCTGACTTGTAATCCCTGGTCAACCATTTGTCCAACAGAAACCAGATTCTTTGTTATATTTGGAACATGCAACACATCAGCAAGATGTTTTACCTTCCCATCCTCCATAGACAATGCTATGTTTCCTGCATGCTCAATAGGATGCGATGTATCATCACCTGTTTCAACATATCCAGGAACTGGCATTTTCTGCAAACTACTAAACCATTCTGCATGACTGGTCATGTGATTTGAAGCACTTGAATCAACATACAAGACATTATCATTCGATTTTGAAACACCAGCACACATCATATTCATCATGTGATGTTGAACCATAAACAGCTTCTCAGAATCATCTACACTTGTGGATGCATAGTTGTTTTGCTGCCTTCTGTTATTTTGATTCTTTAACCTGCAATCACATTCAAAGTGTCCAGGTTTACCACAATTCCAGCATCCTTTACTATCATTACCTGAATCATTTCTTAGGAAATTTCTACGACCTCTTTGGCTCCCCGTGCCTCGAAACTATCCTCTTCCTCCTGCATGATTCTGTTGTTGACCTTGGTCTTGGTTACTGTTTCCTCTTCCACTTCCAAAACCTCTACCTCTGCCTCTTCCTCTGCCAGAGTAGAATACCTGCTCAGAACTGGGCTTTCCTTGGGAGTTTGAGTCCTCACCAAGATTCTTTTCTTCAATAATCAGCATAGATACCAGATCAGCAAAATTCGAAATGTTTTCCCTGGTCTGTATGGAAGTTCTGAACTACTTATATGCAGCTCCTAAACCACGAAGGCACACTTCCACCTTATCATCATCATCTACATTCACGCCAATAGATGCAAGTGACTCACATATGCCTTTGATTTTAAGAGTGTAGTCACTTACCGAAATGCTCTTCTTTTCCAATGTATGCAGCTCGTTCTTGAGTTGCAATTTCCGTGCCTTTGTATTAGTCTCATACAAAGTGACCAAGCTGTTCCAAGCCTCTTTTGGAGTCTTGGCATCCTGTATGTGTCCAATCATGCTATCCTGTATGCTAACAGATAGCCAATACATTACCTTTCTTGCTCCTTGATTCCATTCCTCATATGCTCTTAACTGATCTGCAGTCCGATTCCTTTCTGGTAACTGCAGAGCATTTTCATTCTCTCCTTCGATGTACTTCCAGTAGCCTTTTCCCATCAGGAAATCCGTCATTCTGAATCTCCAAGCATAGAAGTTGTTCTTGTCCAGCTTATCGCTCATAAGCTGACTCATTCCATCTGTGTTTGCCATTTCTGCAACAATTCACAACAATGCAAAACAGTACAAGTAGCACTTCTGCTTGAACATTGTCGCACTATGACGTGACAGTTCAATCTCAGAAAAACACAGTTTTCGTGTATCAACAGTACATGGAATCGCTTGAAATTTTGGATCTGGAATATATGAGTGTCGCCAAACACAACGCAAGTTACAGTTTCTGAAATTGACCTGGTTTTTCTGTGGGCCCCACCTTGCGGGCTCGAAATTTAAGGTCTTCTACCTTCACGGCAATTTTCGTAGCAAACGGAGGCCGTTTGTGAAATCACATTTTCTCCACGCCTTGCCGCATAGTCTTCACCGTCGCCTTCTCCACGAGCTCTCTACAGCCATGCTGGCTCTGATACCATGTCACGAGGAAGGAGATAAGGAAGAGAGCTCACACACACACTCTCACTCTCAAGGAGAAGCACACACACAGATTGAGGCAAGGAAGAATGATCTTCTTCTTCTTCTTCTATTACATAAAAGGAATGTACAAGAATGACCTAAAAACAAGAATACAACAAGTGCACTATATAAAGATCAGTACATACGAAAAAACCTAATATCCGCGAATGAGTGAGCTGGCAAGAAACAAATGTGCCATCACTCTCGATAGATAAATCTAATAAAGCTCAATGAAGTATCCTTGACATATATCGGTATGACCACTATACATGTCAGAGAAACGAAAAACTGGTACGTGTCATCCTGGATCATCACATGTTGAGCTTGATATCTCAACAGCTAATGCTCTAAGTGTGGTCATTTTAGCTACAAGGCTAAAAATTTCTCCATAATGAGCACCATATGTTTGTGCACATCCTTTTGCTTCCAATCATGCTTTATACCTACTTAGCTCCCATCAAGATCGTGCTTCACCTTGTAAACCCACTTACATCCTATGGGTTTCTTTCCTTGTAACGATGGAACCAGCTTCCATGTTTCATTCCCATAAAGTAAAAACATATCCTCATCCATGGCCTCCTCCTAATGTGCATTTCCAATTGCATCTTCAAAATAAGAAGGCTCATCATCTTGTATTACTATTAGGAAAAATATTTTGCTCCTCTACTGCTCCTCGATCAACATCCGCGAGCACACACACACAGATATGTATGTTTTTCCTCCCAGCCACACCCGATATGCACTCTTCTTATCTCTTCTCTTATCTCACATCATAAGAGATAAGTGAGACTCTTGTCTTCTTATTCTACCAAATATACACAATGTCTCCAATGATGCCATGTGGCAACTATGCCACCTCACCCAAGAGGGTGTGCATATATGATATGACATTTCCTTCCCCTTGAAAGCATTTTCATCCTCGAAAATGTAAATGAAATATCCCTTGTGGTAGAAGAAAGTGCTCGGACTCCCCTGAGCCCCATGTACTCTATGTACATGGTCATCTCTGTGTGTTGTTTCACATATCCTTCCCCTTAAGAAACCTCATATGAGATCATCTCAAAGGTGGGAAACCGTCTGAGTGGTGCCTACTATCTCCCATGTACACACCACCTCCAAACTATCACTCCCATACATACAACGTCATCCAAATGACCTAAGTCCATATGATGTATCCTCCTTGGAGCAATAGCATGTAAAGCAAGTGTAAAAGTGCCAACCTTATAGGCTTGACCATATCATAATGGAGATAATAAACCATATAATCCTATAAAATATAGAACAAAGTTCCATAACAAGTTGGTAGTAACATGCAATCTCTACATTTTACCAAGCAAGAAGTCTGTGGTTTATCATCCTTTACCATTGGACTAAGTTATATTGGAAGAGCATCTATTGGCACTAATGAAAACTCTAAAATTTCTCTTCCCTGTAGTTTTCCATATGAATGTAGAAAGCATTCCCTTTGAGATTCAGATAATCCCTAAGTACTCATCCTCCTAACTGATGTTTACTCATCATACTCATGATGTAACACCAACTAAGAGTTTGGTACCCTAATAGGTTAGATATATCTCTATCTCCTATTAGGATAAAACTCATGAATTTATTTAGTCCTCTCTTCGATAACTAATGCATAATCCCTCATTACACATATTCCTATGAAGATGGAGAACAGATCTCCCCTAACTAATGAAGGTGTATGTAGTGAAGAGTGGAGAAAATAAATTCCTAATCATGGTCAAAGCCCTCTACTAAAATGGTCAGCAATGATGTGACATGATACCGTAAACACATGTGTATCCATAATAAAGAACTATCTATGCCAATCATACTCTGTGCATGGATCTATATGATCCAATCAAACTAATGGAATTATCCTTCCTGAAAAACTCAAAATGAGTATGTGATACCAATGGTGATAAAAGCACCTATCACATTCTACACTGGAAGAATATCCAAATCCTCCCTTCGTGCATGCTAATTCGCTCCCCAAAAAAGGCCTAAATCAAGATATTTGCTTTTATGCAAAAACTTAAATGGGAGCTTTTAGCAAGCTTCTAATCCATCCTAATGTGGACTTTTCTTGAATTTTCTTAATCTCCATGTTAATACATATACCAATAATTATGTATGTATACTCTAATCCATGGAAAACTTATTAAATGGTCTTTTTTCTTACTCCCAAAAGTGGAGTTCGGCTAAAATTAACACCTAAAAATTTTTTCCAAAAAGTGCGGGAAGGGGGTGTTTGAGGAAGTAGAATTCCTCCTTAACTTATTATTTTGATGAATCTAATGATTCGCCTAAGAAGTCCATACACCATACTATCAGTATATATACTTTTTCCCATCCATTCGTAAGTAATACACCTCTTTTTCCCTTGTCAAAAATGGGAATTTCTTAGATTCAGGTGCTGAAATTTTTTCTCAAACTGTAATGGAAGGGGGTTTTGTGGAGCTCCAATCATACTGAGTTATATTTTGGATTTCTTAATCTTATATTGAAGTCCATATGCTAGACTATAAGTGTGCATGGTCTTTACTACTATTCTATGAAAAATACCTCCTCTTTTCCCCTTCCCAAAATGGCTACTTATCCAAAATAGCTCCTGCAATCTATATGAAAAATCATAAAAATGGGATACTTTGAAGGTTTCTAAAGCTTATACTTTCTTGTAATTTGAGGGAATTCTTGACTGAAGATGAGAGTTTATATGCTATACTCTCCATACATATGGTTTCCCTTCAAAATCTTGGCCCCGTAATGCTTCATTATCATTCTCAATAATGAAAATTCTTACACAAATTCAAAAACAGTCAAACCTGGAAGTTGAAGGTATAACTTCTTCTAACTAAAGCCTCCAAGAAGGGAATAAAGAGAAATCTTCCTACATATCCTATTACTTCTTCCAACAATTTTGGGTCCGTCAAACCTTCCTCTTTCATGCCACCTCTGTTAGGGAACCATCATAGCAAAGATCTTGCCAATCATCCTTTCGGGAAAAAACATCATCCTCTAACTTTATATCTCCTCAACCAATGAGTCGCATTTGTGTCCATGCTTTCTCTACTAATGATACTGTTGTATATTATTGAACAATGCATTGTTAAAGTGTTATATTATTAATATATTAATATGTTTTTGATGTTTTTGATATAGCAGCTGAAGGTTCGTGAGGAGCGTGCAAGGCGTGAAAAGGCGGACATCAATAATCCGAATAATTATTATTTATCTTGTAAAAAAACCTGCATAGAAGGTTCTATTGTTAGAAAAGTAATGGTTAGCATAAGGGTTGTTGTAGACCGCAGTTTCTGTTATTGAAAGCAATGGCTTTCTATAAAAGTTATACTTTCAAGGGAAGTACTTTTACCACTACACTCTTTCTTGGAGTTTTCACTCAAGTTCTTTCCTCTTATATTTAACATAACTTTCAGTTTTTCTTACTTTTCAAGGTGGCACGGTGCGGCGCGACGCGGCGCGTCTCAGGGTACACTTCTGAGGGTACACTTCTCAGGGTACACCAGGGTACATCCAGATAGGGTACATCCTGTCAGGGTACATCAGGGTACATCCAGACAGGGTACTTTTCTGCTAGGGTACATTCCCTGAGGGTACATCCCGCGAGGAAAGCACTAGCTTAAAGGTCCAAGAGCACTATGGAGGATTATAGTAATTCACCTTTACCTGAGGCAACACTTGAACAACAACTAGAGCTTTTGCGGCATGAGCTTCAAGGAGCTCAGAACGAGATCCGACAACGTGATGAAGTCCTCCAAAAGATACAAACTAAGGCAGACAACCTTATGATAGTAGTTGGTTTGGAGGTGGGAATCCAAGCTAAGCTTCACACCCTACGACCTACAATCCTCAACGAAGCTATATCCTTCACCTATGATACATAAAAAGAAGTCCAGTCCAAAACCAAGTCACTCCGTCTACAACAATTGCGCCAACGACCACTTTATGTTAAACCTACATTTCCTATGAAGGGTACTTTTAATGCCCCATCTTACCCTAGTTTTCCTCGTCCTCCACAATCCCATTACTCAACTCCACCTGTTGCTTCATCTCTCCAACCAACCCAACCACCTACCCTTCAACCTTCAGTGGTGGATGCCCAACAGAAGCGACCACGAATCACTTGCTGGAATTACCTTGGGTAACGATATCTCTCTTTACTCTCTACTTTGCATGCAGGGTACAATAAATAACAAATTAGTTAAAATTCTACATGACGATGGTAGTTCACATGACTTCATTTCACATTTATTAGTACAAGAACTTAAATTACAAACGTTTCCTTCTTTGTATAAAGTGAAAGCTGCATTTCAAGGTAGTCATTATAATGTAACACGTTGTTATAATGTAACACGCGAAGTGCAAGATGTTATGATTAGCATAGGCCCATATGTTGATTCACGGACATTTTTAATTGCACCTTTGCAATCTTACGATGTTATACTAGGTATGCCTTTTTGTCACCATTATAACCCACGTATTGACCACCATACTCATACCTTTAACTTTGAATTCAAAGGTCAAATCATTTCTTTGTTTGCACGACATGATTTCCAGCCATTTCCATTGATTAGTTACACTCAAGTAAAGCGTGCATTTAGAAAAGGATTCAGCTCATGCATTGTTTTTGTCAATGTTATCAATGAGTATACTCATACACTTCCTGATGCATATACACCTTTCATCAGTACTTATAAGGATTGTTTTATGTTTGAGTATCCCTCTGACCTACCACCATCTCGAGGATCCTTTGATCATAGCATAGATTTAGTCCTTGGTAGTTCTCCTCCTCATAAGGCACCTTATAGACATGGTCCACTACACCAAACAGAAATAGAAAACCAAGTAAATGACCTACTACAGAAAGGACTTATAAGGCCTAGTTCTTCCCCATTTGGAGCACCGGTTCTCTTAGTAGAGAAGAAGAATAAAACTTATCGAATGTACATTGATTATAGAGCCCTTAACAAGATCACAATAAAGAATACCCTATTCCATGAATAGATGATCTCTTAGATAAGTTACGAGGAGCTCGTGTCTTTCTTAAAATTGATCTACAATCGGGTGACCATCCGATTCATATGACACAAAGTGATATTTTTAAGACTACATTTAGAACGCAAACTGGCCATTATGAATTTATGGTAATGCCCTTTTGACTTACTAATGCTCTTGCTACATTTGCGCGAATGATGAACAATATTTTTCTTGATTACCAAGCTTTTGTTCTTGTTTTTTTTTTTGTTTATGATATACTTGTTTACAGTAAGAATGATAGTGAACATGAAAAGCATCTTGAAATAGTTTTTCATTTGTTACGAGAGAACACACTTTATGCTAATCCTCAAAAGAGTTACTTCTTGCAACGTAAGCTAGAATATTTAGGACATATTATTTCAAGTGAAGGTGTGCATGTGGATCTGAAAAAGATTAGAGTTATAGTAGAATACAACATAAATAGCCACAATCATGATGTCATCATCACCCTTCCTTTCATATAATGAATGATCTGCATCACACATAGAAAATCCAATGGTGGTTAAGTAATAAGTAATTCTTGCATGCCAAGCATGAGGGGCTTGTTTAAGTCCATACAGAGCCTTTTGCAACCTACAAACATATTCTAGGTGCTTTGAATCTTCATATACTTATGGCTGGTCCATGTATACTTCTTCTTATAACTCACCATGCAAGAAATCATTCTTCACATCCATCTGATGCAAAGTACATCCTCTTGTTGTAGCTGATGCAACAAGTGCTTTGACAATATACATTTTAGCTACAATGTTGAATGTTTCCTCATAATCAATGCCATATGTATGTGCATATCCTTTTGCTATGAATCATTCTTTATACCTGCTTATGCTACCATCAACATTGTGCTTTACCTTGTAAAACCACTTGCAACCTATGGTTTTCTTTCCTTGGGGCAATGGAACCAACTTCCAAGTTTCATTTACATAAAGTGCATCCATCTCCTCATCCATAGCTTTCTCCCAGTCTGCATTTCTGATTGCATCTTCAAAACAAGAAAGTTCAACATCCTGTATTACTTCGGTCATGTAGGCACAATGATGAGCCATGTAAGTGTCATATTTCAATCATTGCACTGAATTCCACATCCTTCCATATCTTCTTGGTCTTGGGTCACTTCTCCTTGTATCATTTGCATGTGCCTTTCTTACTCTTGGAGTCTTCACAGAGGGCAATCCAAGTTCCTCATCAAGACTCTTTTTGCTTGAATCTCCATCAATGTCTTCAAAACCTATAGATGTTTTACTACCAACTAAAAGATTTTCTTTAACTTTCTTGGATGTATTTGATGAGTTTGCTTGACTAAAATCTCCATGCAATCTTCCACTCCATGGATTTGAGTTGGAACTATTGCTTGGTGACGCATCCGATCCACTCAAAACTTGAGATTCTGCACTTGATTGTTCAACATTTTCTTTGTCATTTGGTTCAAGATTAAGTTCTTCTTTGGCATCTGCATAGAAGCTTGACATGTCATCAAATAGCACATCTTTGATTACCTTCACCTGTCATGTGAGCGGGGTTATAACATTTATATCCCTTTTGCTCAAGGGAGTACCCAATGAAGATACATTTTTCTGCTTTTGGATCAAGTTTTGGCTTTTTATCTATAAACCTCTCTTCAAGTGTAGCTTGATGTACAACAGCAATCGGACTTTTGTTCATGATGTATACATCAGTATGCATAACTTCTACCCAATAACAATGAGGCATATTCTTCTCAGCCGTTAAGGCTCATGCTATTTCTGCAATATGTCTATTTTTGCATTTAGCAACACCATTTTGTTGTGTTGTGTACCTTCATGAAAACTGACGTCGAGTTCCATGACGTTTAAGAAAGTTGTTGGATGCATTTGATATGTATTCACCTACTCCATCAAACCTTAATGTCTAAATATACTTTCTTGTCTACTTTTCCACCATAGCTTTAAAATTATGGAAGTGAGTGAACACCTCACTCTTCTCTTTCATGAAAATATACCCATAATTTTTGTGTATGGTCATCAATGAAAGTAACATTAAACGTGCACCGACCATATATGTGGTCTTTATAGGACCCCAAACATATGTATGTACTATTTCTAGCACATTTTCACTAACATGCTTGTCATGCGGAAATGATGCTCTTGATTGTTTACCAAATTGACATGTTGCACATACCTTTTGCATCTCTGAAACCCTGAAATTTGGTAGTAATCTCCTTTGACTGCGTCAATTTCAGCCTCTACAAGTTTGCATGTCCAATTCGTTTGTGCCATATCTCTATATTAGCAATAACTCCTGCACCTTTTGTAAACATGGTTGCATTCATTTCAAGGATTTTCACATTTAAGTGAACATCCTACACTTTGTTTCCTTTGGCAATCAATCTTCCGTCTTGTTTGTACTCTTCCATATAACCCATCAGCATTGAACCTGACTTGTAATCCTTGTTCAACTATTTATCCAACAAAAACCAGATTCTTTGTTATATTTGGAACATGCAACACATCAACAAGATGTTTTACCTTCTCGTCCTCCATAGACAGTGCTATGTTTCTTGTATGCTTGATAGGGTGTGATGTGTCATCACCTGTTTCAACATATCCAAGAATTGGCTATTTCTGCAAACTACTAAGCCATTCTGTATGACTGGTCATGTGATTTGAAGCACCGGAATCAACATACCAGACATTACCATTCGATTTTGAAACATTAGAAGACATCGTATCCATCATGTGATGTTGGACCATGAACTACTTCTCATAATCATCTTCACTTGTGGATGCATAGTTGTTTTGTTGCCTTCTGTTATTTTGATTCTTCAACATGCAATCACATTCAAAGTGTCCAGGTTTACCACAATTCCAACATCCTTTATTGTAATTACCTGAATCATTTCTTCAGAAATTTTTGTGGCCTCTTTGGCTCCCCCTACCTTGGAACTATCCTCTACCTCCTGCATGATTTTGTTGTTGACCTTGGTCTTGTTCATTGTGTCCTCTTCCACTTCTGAAGCCTCTACCTATGCCTCTTCCTCTGCCAGAGTAGAATACCTGCTTAGAACTAGGTTTTCCTTGGGAGTTTGAGTCCTCACTAAGATTATTTTCTTCAATAATCAACATGGACACCAGATTATCAAAATTTAAAATATTTGCCTTGGTGTGAATAGATGTATTGAAGTGCTTATATGCAGCTCCTAATCCACAAAGGCACACTTCCACCTTATCATCATCATCATCTATGTTCATGCCAATAGATGCAAGTGACTCACATATGCTTTTGATTTTCAAGGTGTGGTCACTTACTGACATGTCCCTTTTTTCTAGTGTATGCAGCTCGTTCTTGAGTTGCAATTTCCGTGCCTTTGTATTTGTCTCATACAATGTGACCAAACTGTTCCAAGCCTCTTTCGGAGTTTTGGCATCCTTTATGTGCTCAATCATGCTATCCTATATGTTAATAGATAGCCAATACATTACATTTTGTGCTCCTTGATTCCATTCCTCATATGCACTTAACTAGTTCGTAGTCTTATTCATCTCTAGTAATTCCAGAGCATTTTTGTTCTCTCCTTTGATGTACTTCCAATAGCCTTTTCCCATCATGAAATTCGTCATTTTGAATCTCCAAGCATGGAAGTTGTTCTTGTCCAGCTTATCACTCATAAGCTGATTCATTCCATCTGCGTTTACCATTTCTAGTACAATTCACAACACTACAAAAGCACTACAAGGAGTACTTCTTGAACACTGTCACACTTTGACGTGATAGTTCGATCTAAAAAACATAGTTTTCATGTACCAACAGTGCATGGAATCACTTGAAATTTTGGATCTGGAATATCTGAGTGTTGCGCATGCATAGGTATGTATGCATGTGTGTATGTGCATATGTATGTGTATGTGTATAAGTATGTGTTTATGTGTGTATGTGTATGTGTGTCATGTATGCATGTGCATGTATCCATGTGCATGTATGCATGTGCATGTAGATATGTTTGTGCATATGCATGTGTGTATGTGTGTGTATGTGTAAGTGTAAGTGTATGTGCATATGTGTGTGTATGTGTATGTGCATGTATATGTGTGTGTATGTGTATGTGTATGTGTATAAGTATGTGTATGTGTGTGTGTGCATGCATGAGTGTGTGTGCATGTATATGTGCATGTGAATGCCTAAGTGTGAGTATGTTAATTAATGGAAACAAAACAATTTAAATGATATACAAACAATGAAAAATGTACTTACAATAATTAGCCATATATTATGCTTGATGAACTTCTTGAATAACTTGCAATAAAGAGAGAGAGAGAGAGAGAGAAATCAAACGAGAGAGAATATATATATATATATATATATATATATATATATATATATATATATATATATATATATAGAGAGAGAGAGAGAGAGAGAGAGAGAGAGAGAGAGAGGAGAAGAGAATGACATTGAGAAAGAGAAAGCACGAGCTCATATGCGAAGCACAGATATGAACGTTGGATCACTCTTTGATTAGATGCATGCAAAATGACAACCAAAGAGCCATGGATTTTTCTATTTTGATCAAAAGTAATCGTCGCATAAGCGATGTGCACACATTGTATATGCGATCCTCTAAACCATTGCATATGCAATATTAGTGAGTGTCACATATGCGATGCTCTAAATGTGAATGTGTCGCATATGTGACTCTCACATTAGCGATGCTTAAATTAATGTTGTTAAAAGCCTCGGAAATAGTGTTGATCTTAGCATCATTTAAACGATGGTCGTCGCTCGATGCTCAATGCGACAAAATGCGCAATCACAAAGCGACAAAATTGTGTCGTGTCAACCATCGCTATGCCCCCGTATTCCTTGTAGTGAATGGTGACTTTCATGAAAAAATGTATGTATTTCAACCACACGGTTCTATGCAAAAAATGCATGAAAACAAAATGTGCAAGTTGAAAAAGGCATTATGTGGTTTGAAGAAACTATCAAACAAAATATATTGACACATTATTGGAGCATTTTGGCTTTGAAGATTGCAAAAATATTGCCACTCCCATGGAAAGGGTTTATAATTGAGTGTTCATGATGTTGGAGATGCATCTAATGTTGTTCTCTATTAGTAGGATATTGGATGATTGATTTATTTATGGATAACATGGCATGATATTCAATTTGCTATCTTTTAAATGAGCAAGTTTATGCATTGCTTAGGTGTGAAGCATTGACAAGTGGTTAAGTGGATCTTTTACTACTTGAGTGGTACCCGACTCCTTGGATTGTTTTATTCCAAGGGGGGATCATTACCACCAGATTTACATGCTTTTTCTGACTCAGAATGGGTTGGTTTCTATGACACTTGTGTGTCCATTAATGGTTTTTTCTTCATGCTTCATAGCTCATGCATATCTTGATTGAGCAAGAAGCAGCCTTATGTGACCACTTCTAGTTGTGAGGCTCAATATAGGGAAGCTTTCACAACGATGGTTGCGTGTTGTGGCCTAGATGCCTTTTGGCTGATTTAGGTGTTGGCTAGTCTTCAAACACTACCACCTTCAAATGATAGTTAGAGTGCATTGGCAATTGTGAGGAACCCTATGTTCCATGCTCCCACAAAGTACATTGAGGTGCACTATCACTATGTTAAGGAAAGATTCTCTACTGGAGATATTAGTTTGGCTTATGTGCCCACACAAGATAATGTTGTAGACCTTTTCACAAAGGATCTACCTAGGGATAAGTTTGAAGCTTTTTGCAAAGCTTTGGGCTTACTTCCTTTTGTGGATTGATCTTTCCATATCGCTTGGCACTTCCTTATACATGAGTGCAAGCTCCTTGTTCACCACAACACTCCCAAGGGGAATTTGTTGATATATTTCGGTGGTGACACGTGAACACACTTAGGACCATTGAGGTATTTTGTTCCCTCTTTAGGAGGTTTTTGCCTTGGCTTGTTTATGTGCCTATAACCCTAATGGGTCACTTATCTTTTGTACATTCATTGGTAATACATTATATATTTTGTTGTGCTCCAAGCTTCTTCTTCTTCCTTGTGCTATTTATGTGCTTTTGCAAACCTCGAACTCCAATGAGAGAGAGAGAGATGCAAGTCATGTCGTAGTGTAGAATCGGATGCAAAAATATGAGAGAGAGAGAGAGAGAAGTTAAATTGTAGATAGGCCCAACCATAGAGGGAAGTTCAACAGGGACCATGAAATATGTGTAGTGGAGAGAGAGAGAGAGTCATAGAGAGGCAAAAATGCAAGACTCGGTGGGTGCACATATATAGATTAGAGAGAGAGACATCTGATTTGTTTTTATGTTATGATTTAATTGTTTCATTTATTTATTATTTAGTTAATTAATTTAAAAGTTAGATGAATTAGAATTTAAATAACTAAGTTAATAAGATGTACAAATGATCATTAACAAAAAAATAATTGGAAAATAAGGAAAATTTGACATTTGTATAAAATATCTAGTCAGTTATTACACAATTTGTATTTATTGATTGTATTTTTTGATGGAAAGTAATGAAACAATGAATCTTCACCAACAATTTCTCATGTCTCCACGCCCATTGATATCACGATGCATCTGATATATAGAAATGCTAATGTACACACATCTTTTATCTTCGAGTTTTTGCTTCTATGACCATTGTGGCTTCCACTTAAACGCAAATGTGGGTGACCTAACTATGCTTGAAGCACCCAACATGCAAAACCATGGCTAGGATGATGGCAGGAAATGATCCACCTAGCCATTCATGCCCTTCCATCTGATAGTGTAATACATAAGTGGAAGGTCATGGATTCAATATCCCTCCCAAGAACATGTATTCACCTCCTCAAGTTTGGGGAAAAAAGCTCAAAAAATACTTAGTTTACCTCCTTGTCGAAGAGAAAAGTACTTCTTCTACATCTTCACATTTGAATTAAGGCATGTAGCTTCCTTTTTATCCCATATATGGGTGCAATGGTACAATTTCTAGTTATAAGAGGTTAGCTTCCTTTGTCTTTGTGTTATCCAAGAGAGAAGGAGGAGAGAGAAGAGGAGTGCCCCCATTTGGCTGCTCACAGTAGTCCTTAGGACTTTGTGTGAATGTGCCTGTCAGGGGAGCACTAGATTGTGCCCTCTGACTAGACTACAGAAGATTTTGGAATTACACTTTTGATTACAAGGTCATCCATGTAGGAAAATTAATACAAGAATATGTAACTAATACAAGATATCCCACAACTCGAGACTGATAGTAATGGATAATTGTACTAGAGATGATACAAGAGATCCCACAACCTGGGATTGTAGGTATGAAGCAAATATCTAGAATACAAGAACTGCCTTCAAGGAGATGAACTAGATTCAAGGAGTAACTGGAAAGGATCTTGATACTACTATACTAGACTAGAGAAGACTAGAACTCGAACTGGAACTTGGGCTCCCAATATTTGGCATTGGAAAGGCTGAGAATATATGTGGCCACCCCCTCCTTATATAGGTTTTCAAGGGCCGTTACGAATTGATGATGTCATCAACTCAAAACAAGACCTCTTGGTGTCAGAATCAGGCAACTAGACAATTGAACTTGGGGTTTTGGCATGTTTTGCATGCGATGGGACCATTAATTTCTCCTAATTCTAAACCAAACATGAGATATAGAAACTCACATGGAATATAAGGTTGAGGATGGTTTCCTTGTCCATGATATCACCTCCCACTCAAGTGACGACTTCCATGAGGAGCAAGCATTTTCTCTAGCTTGGGTTTCATTGGATTCTTCCTATGGAATTCATGAAAAAATTGATTGTTGTTCAACCTTGAATTCTTCATGATCCTCATCTTGATAGGTGGTGAAGGATTGGGTCTCTCTTGAGCTTCCTTGTGTTCTTCATGCGATAGATCCTTTGAGCTTCTAGGGGTACATTGTGGTGTTTCCAAGATCTTTGATGGAGAGCCTTGAGTGAGCACACCTCCTGGATTGAACATGAACTCCTCCTTCTCCTTTACCTTCTTGTTATCTTCATATATGTATACTCCATATAACTTGTAATGGCTTCTTGATTTGGATTCTTGAGGAAGAATGTCTTGATTATTCAACACTTCTAGCTTTTGGACTTGGCTTTCTTAAACAATTGACTCTCACATTGAACTGCTTGATTGATAACACCATACAAGGTATCTCCTTGAGGCATGGATAGCAATAGGTACTTCACTTCATCTTTGGGGTCACTTTGAGATTGATTAACTAGATAGTATTCTTGATATGTGGATCCTTGAAATAAATTTATTAAGTTTTTTGCAAATTTTGCAACTAAGCGATCACCTTGTCATAACCTTCTTTCACAATCTTGGAGTTTTTTATATATATCATTCAAAGTGAATTCAATGTTTCTGAGTATGGATATGGAGGCCACCATTTTTGACATGATCTTGATGTGGATAGTCTTGCCAAAATGTTAGGGGAGCACTAAATTGTGCCCTTTGACTAGACTAGACAAGATTTCAAAATTACACTTTTGATTACAAGTTCACCAACGTAGGGAAAATAAGACAAGAATATATAACTAATACAAGACGTCCCACAACTTGAGACTAACAGGTATGGAACACTGGGCTAGAGATGATATAGGAGATCTCACAACCCAGGACCGCAAGTATGAAGCAAGATATTTGGATTTCAAGAACTCCCTTTAGGGAGATGAACTAGATACAATAAATAACTTGATAGTATCTCGTAATCCGAGATTACAACAGGACATGAGAGGATGACCAAGATACTAGAGTAGACAAGACTATAACAAAGCGCATGATTAGAATTCAAAATGGAACTTGGAAAGTACTTACTTGGGGATCGCAACTTCTTGAGCTCCTAAGACTGGTATTGACAAGACTGAGAATAAATGTGGCCAAACTCTCCTTATATAGGTTTTCAAGGATGGTTACAAATTGATGATATCATCAATGCGAAACAAGACCTCTGGGTGTTAGAATAAGGCAAATAGACAATTGATCTTGGACTTTTGGCACGCTCTAAATGTGATGGAAGCATTAGTTTCCCCAAATTCTAAACCAAACATGAGATATAGAAATTCACATTGAATCTAAGGTTGAGGATGGTTTCCTTTTCCATGACATTATTGCCTTCCGCATGATGGGTGTCCTCTGATATTGCCTATTCACATGGTTGTTGCCTTGCTTTAATACCAAATGTTGGATGAAGCCTCAATGACTCCTCCTATTTTGAATAGTGCTCAACACTAAGTTTTTGACGAGGATGATGGACATTTGCTAGCTAAAAATGGGGACGCATACACATGAAGAATTGTATATATCACCTACCTCCTAGCCATGTACCTATATCATACCATCTCTCTCTCTCTCTCTCTCTCTCTCTCTCTATATATATATATATATATATATATATATATATATATATATATATATATATATATATATATATATATATATATATATATATATATACATACATACGTACATACATACATACATACATACATACATACATACATACATACATACATACATACACACACACATACATACATACATACATACATACATACATACATACATACATACATACATACATACAAGAGACACCCAAGTGACCTCTAATATGGGTGCCACATGGCATTCATGTGAGAGCCCACATTTGTCTTATTCAATGGGTGGACTCATATACCCACTCTCATGTGTCTCTACTATAACCATATGACAAAGACTTAACTCAAGTGATGAGTACACCTACCACTAGTTGACTCTAGTGGATGGTGTAAAAGCAATGGTGGAAATTGCACATGCATATGTGTATTATAGTTAATCTAGAGGTCATTGTTAGTCTGTTTATAATAGCCATTTGGCTGGAGAGTCATATGGCATTCTCTCTAGTGTAGAGTAGGCTCTTCAAAGGGGGAATCTTTAGCTCCTTTCAAGGGTTAACAACCCCTTCTTTTTGAATCTTTGAACTTTGCGAGCTCTCCCAACTGGCATGTGATGAAGTAGATGACTTGAAACTAGTGGCGTATGTGAAGATTCACATGGAAAATAAAACTTGTAACCATGGCTATGATGATAAAATTGAAAGACTTCTCTAAAACTTTGCTCTAAAAGCTCTAAAAAGAAAATGAAAGGTTGTGTGAAAAACTCACCTTCCATCCATTATATCCACTTGCTTCTGAAATAGATAGTGTCTGAAGTGCTCTATTGTGGCTGCACATGCGGTCATCATGCACACTCACTCTACTACCTATCTCAGAACCTTAGGATATCCCTTGAGCTAGAGACCTTCGCTACTAGCCCTTGTCCCACTCACACATGAAATGGTCTTTGTAGATCGATGTCTAACACCTCACCCCCATGTGACATACGAGAGAATCATGCCAAACGAGTTTCTCCACTATTCATAATCCCAGTTGCTTCACACGTGTGGGAATCTATGATGTCAAGAGTAACAAACTCTTCTTTTAAGAGGTACATGGCCAATGCATAATGGTTGATGGTCATGTGATTACGAGCTTCACTAACACGAACATATGCTTGTGAGCCTCCCATAAATGAAGCTTTTCCACACATACACACTTAGCATCTATAATGCATTAGCTTTACATTAATATTATGGTGGAAAACATCAAGATAGCTATTCTAAAAACGAGTCATGGCTTAAAAGATAAACATAAACGTTGCTTTATGATTCATCTCCACTCTTCCGTGTAAGAGCTTCAATCTTGCTGATCTTTCATAGAGAGAGTCTACTCCATCGTCCATCGCCCATCTTAAAGGCTTGCATCAAATGGTAAGCTAGGGCATGTAATAATGAGTACGACACCCTACACTTCGCGAGACTCCATTTTAACATGGAAAAAACCGAACATTGGTGCTAGAGAAAAGGCGATGAACAACTTCACACATACCTAGGCGTTTCCTCTATGGTCGCTCGTGGAGCATCACGTAGCACGTGTGGAAAGATAGAAGTGATGGTTCACTCGGTTTACGTAGCCTTATATGAATATTAAGCATTCAAATCATCATTGAATTATGTACTTTGGAAACCAAAACCATGCATACACCCTAGTTGTACTTTTTTGGTTGTGTGAATCTTTTATCTCAAAAGACTTCTCTTACATGTATATGCCTACTTGACTCTCACGAGTCACGAGAATGTTCATGAGGTAGAGTGGCTCACACAAACGTTGTCTAGAAATCGTAGTGCAACTTGCAAGTAGTGGAGCTATTTGTCATTGGGCTCTCTCCCCACGTTAGAACCTCAAACTCTACATGTTTTTAGTACTTTCATGTCGGCATCAGAAAATAGTAGAAGGTGAATTTATGTGAGTAACCCACTTCTTACCACCCTACTCTTTTTTTTGTCTGAAATTCTTACTTCTTATTGCAAACCTTCCTATCTGGTAGTCACCTATTATTTATACTGAGTGCTTTCCTCGCTTGGCTGTGAGGTTGGACCGCTGAACATTGGAGCATTGGCTCCTTGTACGTTGAAGTGAGCTCGTTATAGAGAGCGAGAGCTAGAGTGGGGGCTGAAGCCTGAGAGACTCTTGAGAGAAAGAGAGAGAGCGGCTCCAAAATAAAGTTTTTACCGTAAAACATTAGTTCGAGCACTTCCTGCTGATCGAACACAGCGATCCCATGGATATTGTGTCCTCGCCGTTCGGGCGTCAGAGGCGACCTACCAAACCTCCTGGAGATCTCTTCATGATCCAACATTGTTGAACTCTTCGTTTCGCCGGCTCTTACGATTCTGTCAAGTAGTATCCTCGAAGTGATGCCCCTCTCTACTTGCATGCTGATTCTGCCGTAATCATGACGGTCCCGTGCTTGCTTCTTTCTGCGGCCTGTACCCGTTATGGCAGAACGACTCGGAAGAGAACTTAATATTTCAATGTTGCGGAATCGATTAATTTTTACTTGATGCGATGTTGAGGGTGTTCGTCAAAGTTAAAACCTGAATACACTCTCCACTTCGTACCACAAGATGCGTTCCCGTCGAAAGAATTCTTTGCGCTCTTCCAAGCTTCCTTTCTATTTGAGGAGCTCAGGCACGCATCATCATACAAGTAAGGCACGCTCTCCTTTACCCTCGTTCGATTCACCTGAAACCTTGATTAAAAAGGGAAAAATTAGAATTGTGAGTGAAAAACTACTACGCAAGCCGTCCCATCGTGTGGATATCGACGATCAAAGAAAAGAAGGAAATAGATTGTTTACGAACAGACGAATTGTAGATGGCATTGACGGGGAAGAGACTGTGAAAGGTAGTGGCACAAGTGCACTTGGAAATTCCCATTCTGAGGACAATTATGGAGAAAGATGTGAAACGCACAGAAAATTCAAAAAGCGAGCACTTTTAAGTAATGAAAATATATCCAGTATACAGACAAAAATAGACAGCGCATCATATAGAACAAAGTTAAGGCAGAAATTGGGAAACACTACGAATAGTAAAGACGATATTCAACATAGTAAAGATGTTGACTCTGTGATACAAGAGAAGAATTCTAGTGATTACAGTATCCAAACATGCTCTGTAGGCCTTTCGGATACCCTGCATAAGAACACAAATGGGATACCAGTTAGAGGGGTGATTACGAGGCATTCTAGCTCAGCAACAATGGTTCAGCCTGCACCGGATGCTGAAAAGGAAATTCAACCAAACCAGCATGTGGAAGCCCAACATTCATCGCAGTCTATTTTGCATACAATTGATGGATGCTTGGAGGGAGACACAAAGTACTTGAGACGTCACTTTACCAGAAGTACATCAAAAGCGATAACTAGTGGGATCTCTGCTGATGCAGGGCAATCATCCCACATGAAACGAGACCAGACCTTACATTTAGATTCCGCATCGAGGGACTCTTACAGGCAATGCAACGACTCTGATGCACTTTGTCATCCTGAGAAAGCAAGGACCGTTAATGCATCAGGTGGAACAAGGAAAATCAACCATGATGAATCCAGCATTGTTCCAGGTAAATCCAAGGGAACAGATGCAGATGAGCTGATAAATGCCTCAAGCAATTTTAGGAATTCGTCAGTGCAACTGAGACGGACTAAGAGGAAGCAGAGTCCTACATATCTGGAATACTCAAATGATGAATGTGATCCTGATAAAAGTCCTGGAGGCCTTGGAGATCAGACAGAAGATGTTGCAGTTCAAGATGTACCCATTCTTCAGCATGGGACTGCTGCTGCATCAGAGAGATCTCCATCAATTTTGGAACATGGCAGCACTGCTGCTGCATTGGAGAAGCCCCTGTCAATTTATACAGAAGCGGAAGATGAGATCAGTCAATATACTGATCCTATTAAGGTGAATCCCATGAGCAAATCTTGTCTAGTTGCGACAAACCCCGCTGAGACTGGTGGTAGGCAGATGCGTGCCCGTCCACTTGACCTAGAACAGCCTTTGCTTGTTTTAATAGAAGGATTAGATAAGGTGTTTCTTCTGCCCTTGAAATGCTGTTTATATTCTTTTTCGTTTTGTCTTGATACTTATATTGTTGATTTACATTTAGTGTATGAATCTGTAGGATTATTACGAGCTTGATGGGGGCTCGTTTTATAGGTTGTTGCAACAGCAGCCAGAGTTAAATAGCCCTTCATTTATCAGCCAAATAAAGCCCGATGGTATTAGTAAACATATGTTGCAATCTGTGGACACCAGAGAAGAGAAAGCGGAATCGATCATAATCCCTTCTTTCAGACCCTGTAGGCATCCTTGCCAGAGCACAGAACATCCACCATTTCAGTATGAGCTGCCAGATTCATATATCAGAATGGGCTCCTCAACAGGACAGCTTGAGGTAAATTTGTGGAATTTTGTCTTAAAAAGGAGGTGACAACATCACAGAAAGATCAAAGCATGGTTACTTTGGATGTTCTTTTTAAAAAAGGGGGCTGTTTCTATGTATGGTTTAGTAAAGGTATTTTTAAGATATTTTAACATTGCACACATTACCTTTTGAAAGAAAACAAGTGTGCTGCCCATTAGTTTTTTGTATGGATAGTTGGGAGGCTTTGGCTAGGTGTTTCTCTGGTAGCCATGATTTTATCTCTTTAGGCCTAAGGGATTTGATGGTTTTGGGTAGGAGAGAAAGAGATAATTTATACTTTTTTTTGATTTTCTTATATTTAATATGTACTTCCTTTTTGTTTTACAGTTAGGTTAAGTGTTATTGAGGATCAAAATTCTACCAATCTATTTCAATAATTTGGAAAGAATAAAAAAAAAGAACGGACAAGAACAATCGTAATTCTGTTTTGCTTTCAACCCCCAATGCTTTTGAAGTAAATGTGTTTTTGTGTGTCCTCTTTTCTTTATCAATGTAATTTTTAAATTGTTGTGAATTTTCACCTTTACTTTCAATCTATTTTATGTTCTTGGCTCACATATTTGTTTCAATTTTGCTTCAGCCTTGGCTTAAATCTGTTACTCTTGAGCTTAATGGAAGTCTCATTTGAAAGAAGGTTTTTATTAATATATATTCTTTTCCTTTGTTGTCATTGCCATTGTTTGCATCTACATCATGTTTTCTACTTAGTCAATCATCTTTTTGTCTCCAAGAGGGAATATTTTATTTTATTTTGATTGAATTGATTGATATTTAAATTCTGTTTAATGTTTTTAATTTGTTTGTTTCACTTTTTTTTCCAATGTGGAGATCTTTGTATGTTTTTTTTTTGTTTCTTCTTTGTATAATGTTTTAGTTTATCAATTGTTTTCTTCGTTTTGTTTTTCTTATTTTATAAAATAGATGTATATTTTTTAAGTTTTTAGTTATTTGTTTGTAATGTAAGAAACTCTCAACCTTCATAGCAACTCATCTGAGCTTTGACTTTAGACTAACTCTACAACATTTACACAAAAAAATATTGTTTCACTTCGAGAAGTGATAGGAGCTTAGTTCGCAGAGCTTCTCGTGAGTTCATGCTTGTGGGGTGTGTGTGTTGTGGGATGTGTGTGTGAGCATGTATTCATTCTTAGTTCATAGTATTGAGTCAATACTATGCATAATGGAGCTGATCTGCAGATTGTTATATAATCTTGTGGTTGACTACCATGAGCTTATAGTTGCACTTTCATTTGAGGGTGAATTTGGGGTTTTTGCGTGGATTCATTTTGTTATATATGATTGTCATATTCGTGGAGATGCAATTTTCGCTTGTCATTTTTTCATTTGAGTTTGCGACCCAAGTTGCGACTAGTTAATAGGTATGTATACTCCATCAACTATGCATTTTCTATAATTTTTCCTATTTTTTGTTTGCATTTTGTGCTAGGCTTCATTATGGTTGAGTTTTCTCATCACTTGCGGAAGTGATAGAAACTCAGTCTGCAGAGCTTCTTGTGAGTTCATGCTCGTGGTGTTTGTATGTGTATTGTGGGGTGCTTGTGTGAGCATGTATTTATTCTTAGTTCCATACCCACTATTAGGTACTCGTGACATTAGTGGGGATGTCATAGTATTGAGTGGATACTATACATAAGGGAGCTTATCTGACGTATAGTCTTGTGGTTGATTGCCTTGAGCTTATAGTTGCACTTTTATTTGACGGTGAATTTGAGGTTTGCCTGGATTCATTCATGTATATCATAATTTCCTTCCTAGTCTTAATCACAATATCCTTGGAGAGTATCACTTCGAGTATAAACCTATCATGTATCTTAGAATTTGTATGCGTGCATTTCAATGGCTTTCTTTTTGTTTGTTAGAGATCTACTCAATGCTTCAACAAAGCAAATATATGGTCCAATGTTGCATAGAAAGTTGAGACCAACAAGCTACCCATATTTCTAATCGTCAATATCAAGTGTATCATCATATGATGAGTTAAGGCGTATCTCCACAACACAATGAGAGTTTAAGGTTTACCTCCATATGCATGGTGATTCTTTTGTAATTCATTCTCCCAAAAGCTTTAAGGATTTCTGTGGCATATTTCTATTGCAATATGAAAATCCCATCCTTTCTTTGCAAGATTTCAATTCCACGGCAATTATGGAGTAGTTCTTCATCAAACATCTCGAACTCTTTTGCTTGAGCTTGCACGAGTTTGTTTGATGAATTCTTCATGATCCCTTGAGACAAGTAATGATCGAGTCATCAACACAAAAATGACTACCGCAAGCTTGTTATCCTTTCTCATAACATGGAAATTTGCATAGGGAGGCCCTTTGGGCATTTTTTATTAACTAATAAAAGGATCTTTTTGTGCGAAAAAAAATTGCATAGGGAGTACTTATTTTAAAATCTGTGTTTTTACAGAAGTGTCTATTTGTTAGCACTAAGCTATTGGAGCTTGCTTAAGGCCATGCATGCTTTTAAGTTTACAAATCTCGTTTTATGAGTGAAGCACCTCAAAATCTAGTGGTTTAGATGCATGCACCTCCTTGAGATGTCCATTCACAAATGTAGATTGTACATCCATATGGATTGTGGAATACTCACCATTATATGTGTGCAACAACTTGCAAGTACTGAAAAAACGATTGTCATTTGAGTTGTTGGTGCAAATATCTCTTGGATTTCAAATGCTTTCGCTTGTGAATATCCTCATGCAATCATCCTACTTTGTGCTTTTCGAAAGTATGATTTATACTACATTTGGCTTCCTAGAGTCACTTAGTACTAGTTACCTTTTTCGTTGGTGGCAAGTGAACTAGATTGCAAGTGCCATTTTTGAGCGTTTAACTTGGGATCTTTTGGTGCTTCATTTTCACTTTGGTTCTTTTATCAATCCCATGATCTATGCCATAAGAGCCATATTAAGAATGTGGTGTAAGCTCTTTGTTGCTTCTCAATCTTCTTTGATTTGCAATAGCCAATTGATGACTTTGGAACATGTACTTGAGAGTTGTGATCATCAAAGAGTTTGTTTGAAGTGTGGTAGGCCCAAATAATAATCTCATGTAATTTCCAGGATCTTTCCAACACTTAAAACCTTAGCATGTAACGTTCCTTGACTAAATTAAATGAACCTGAATGAAACTAGAATAGAAAGAAAACATTGTTCGAAAGTGTAGCAGCTGAAAGCTAGCTACACACTAATAAAGTGCTAAATTTCAATATACAGTGTGTGTAATGTTACAAAACTGAATATAGATCTAGGCACAAAATGAAGAGAAAGAGTGCCTAAAAGGTATTATGTGAGAGAATATGTGCAATATGAAGTGTGTAAACTGTCAAAAACAGTTATTACAGCAAACCGTGATCCGAAATTAGGTGTTCTATGATATCGAGGAGCGGTTATGGACGCTTGTTGGTTGAAGTAGTAGGGAAAATATCCCGTACAACCGAATATGTGAAGAAACCCTAAAATAAGAAGCTTATACTTACAAAATCAGCATGCATGCTATGCTAGTGTGAAGAAGATGAAGGGAAGGTTGCCAAAAACTCCTCCAAATCTGCACCTTCTCCTCCATAGACCTCCTAGTTCAAAACCCTAGAGTGGTTTAAGAGCTCTTAAACTTTGATACTCAAAAGTGTGCCATGACTTGCTCTTTATATAGGATCAAAAAACCCATAAAAATCTCATCTTGAAAAGCATCATAAATAGCTCCATTTGAAAAACGCGATGGATCTTGGCTAGTTGAATCTAAACCATTGATTTGTTATAACTTATGCTTTTTGTACTTTAAATCTTCATCGTTGGTTCATAATTAAGTAAAAAACGTATGAAAAAGAGAATTTAGGGTTCGACTTTTGGTTGACTTTTTGATGTCAGATGGTGGAATATTATATACCATTAGAAAGTCCTCAGAGAGTACTGTCCAATGAGCCAATAAAAAATTTTGACCATCTTTGATCCAAAGTTGATTAAGTCTTAGATTTAGGGTTGTTGGAATTTCTTTGCTATTTTGACGTTATTTTCCAAGAACCCCCCCTCAAGGCTCAATGTCATAATGGTATAAGGTTCAATAATCTACATAATTTTCTGGTGTTTGTCTTCGAAAAATGCTTTGGTAAATATTTGTGGCACATTCTCCCTTGTAGGTACATAAGTTAGCTCAATGTGCTTTTTAGATACTTGTTTCTGAATATAATGATAATGCACTTCAATATGCTTTGTCCTTGCATTTGCAAAATCAATAGCACTTTGACTATTTGAAATATTTTGCTTCACTTGAAGATGTAGCCCCTGTAAGTTGTTTCTTAGAAAGCTAAGAAATAAGGCATTCTCCAACATAAAAACAATAGCCTCTTGCACTTTTCGTTGTGTTTTTGTCACCTTCCCAATCAGAATGCGGAAAACGAATTCTTCTTCATTTCTGGAACATAAAGAACACTAGAAATAGTGAATTTTTCTCTTGCTCTTGAATTTAAAGTAACTTCTCCAACACCAACAACATCCAAATCATGACCAACTTCTATGGTTATCCTTCTACCTATAGAGTTAGTAAGGGAAGAAAACACCTTCTTGCAACCTGTCATGTGCTTAATAGTTCTAGAATAAAAAAATCCGAGGATTTTTTGAGATTGCATTCAATGGTGCTTGATCAAAAGCTATTTCTTCAATATTGACACATGCATAAGATTCTTCATTTGAAGACTTATGTTTTGAACCCTTTTCAACATTTTTATCTTATGCTCTTTTCTTCTCATTAAAGATCTTCTTTATGCATTCTATTATAAAGTGACTTGGTTTCTTGCAATAATGGCATTTATCTTTTTTTGAAGTGGATGTAGTCGAAGTAGACTTCTCTTTGGGTGTGGAAGAAGTAGTTGAAGTAGATATGGAAGAAGATGTAGAGGAAGACTTCGAAGTAGATGACTTACTTTCCTTTTTTATTTTGTAGATTATTCTTCTTCTTCTTTGTAGTCTCTTTCCGCTTCTTTCCTTTAGATGATGATACCATGGCTTCATCATTCTCTTCCATACTATTTTGTTGGTTTTCATCTTGAAGTAATAGGAACTGCAACTCTTCAAATGTAATTTCTCTATCTCTTGTAGAGCAAAAAAGAGAAGCAACAAAAGAACGATTTGTAAATGGAAGGGATTTTATAAGAGTATTCACCGTTTCTTCATCAAATATGCTAACTCCAACATTAAGAAGTTGATCACCTAAATTCTTAAGTTTCAAAATATGTGATTGAACTGGCTCACCAACTTTCATCCTTGTGTTGGTTAATTGTCTTTGCAAATGAGCCTTTCTTGTAGATTTCTGCTTTGGTAGAGATTTTCTGACTCCCAACCAAGCTTGATGAGAGGTTCAACATTGCCTAATTTGAGTAATGTTATGTTATTTGACTCGCATAGCAATAAATGAGAGTGTGCGTGCATCTCTAGAATCCCATCTGGATTGCTCTTTTGTAGGAAGTAACTTGATGGTTTCTTTGGCTTTGAATGATGAGATGATCTCTCTTCTTGTTCTTCAACCTCATGTTGAGCAAGAATTGGAGCAACAGGTTGCTTGGATGAAGAAGCAATATCCTATGTAGCTTCTCTTGGTGTAGGATACTTTCCATTGGCAATTTTTTGTAAACTACCAAGTCCATACTCGTAAAACTCCAAATTGAATAATTAGATATTTCATCAAGCTTGTCTTCTTGTTCCAATCTATCTCTATAGTCGAGTCGCTCATCTGGAGTACAAGGGTGTATGTGTACTATGCTCTAATACCAAATGTTGGAAGTGTGGAAGGCCCATTGTGGTTAGCAACGGGATGGCAACGTCGTAGGCAATGCATTAGTAACGTGTTAGTAACGTGATGAAGTTGCAAACTAGAAGTTGCGATAAAGTTGCATACACTTCATTTTTTTTAAAGGAAATTTTTATTATTTTTTAAGATTTTAGGTATCTTATATGTATAAATCCTCTTTTAAGTGCTTGAGTATATTCAAAAACCACATATAAGCATGATATATCAACATTTAAACATATCATATATAGGTCGTCCGATGTCGACTTCTAAGGTTGACTTGCATTTCAACTTACTACTTAGAAATTTGATCACAATGCACATTAACTTTTAGCTTTTAAGTTAGGCAATAGTAAATTATAGATCACATTTCAAAATCATAACTTATATTCACTTGACACTAATTCATATGAATACTCAATAAATTCATCATCAAAGCTTCAATACACTAGATAAATGTGGGCACAAATTACAATTACTATGCAGATAGATGAGTCACCTCAAGAGTAAAGAGTCAAAACATAATCATAATATCATCTAAATGTCATAAATACATATCCATAAATATGATCAATGACTCATGAGTCATGTGACATGTCCAAATAGATGTACAAGTATAAATCAAAACAAACCAAGGTCGAGTAGTCAAATCATCAAAATCTGACTTAGTATCTGATGAAATCTCACCCTCACCCTCACCCTCACTCTCACCCTCACTCTCACCCTCACCCTCACCCTCATCCTCATCCTCATCCTTTCTACCATGTGGAGCAGAACTAGTAGAGGCCCCTGAAGTCGATGCAAAATCTATGGCTCGTGATCGAGCACGTCTTTGGGAGCGAGTCGATGCTGTGGCTCGGTCAACTCTTGATATAGCATGTTGTAAAGATCCAACTCCTCCAAAGGTATACAAGGCATCTCACCGACCTTTTCTATGTCGATATGGTCAATGTTGACTTGCTTCACACCTTCCGTGTGACCTCCCGTCTCCAAAAGGCGCAAGTTGCGGTGGCAATATACTAGTCGCTCCAATTGTGAAGTAGATAATCGTTTCCTCTTCTTTGTGTGGAAGATGGCCCAAGTGCTCCAATTTCTTTCATGGGGACTAGCACTATAGTCCTGTGAAAGAACGCGGATGGCAAGTGATCTATGCATGTTCCATATAAAAAATGCATTATTTTCTTGAATTATCAGTTAGAAATTATAAATTAAATGTGACTTAGAAGTTAGTACTTACTACTTACTAACTAAGGTGTAGATAGATCATATTTCTCCCACCAAGACACAGGTGACAACTGACGAGATTTGAGCATGGGGGAGTCTTTCCTAAAACTATCCCCTTAGTTCCGGAATAGTGGGAGCTCATCCTTGGGTGCCAAGCACATATCAACATCATCTCCATATAATTTGCATATTGATGAAGTCCATGCATTGTCAAGCTCATGATCCAACATCTCTCTCTTAAATCTCCATAAGGGGTGTAGAATATGAGCCGTGCCATGAATCAGTCGATGGAATCAATCCCATCGATCCCTCCATATAGATCTAATCTCATCAAGCCTATTTATTCAAGAATCAAGAATCAAGACTTAAGCATGTCATTGATAATAAAATAAGAAAAATAAAATTTGAATGTAACATAATCAAAATGCATATTGCATACCTGTCTAAAGAAATAGAAGTGCATCGAGAATCCCCAACGCAGTCCATATACTCATGGACGAGGCCTAGAGTACTCTCCTCCATGTCAACAATGCGCAACATGGAGATAGAGGCTTCATCACTCCCACCAAAGCCTCTACCTCTCTCCAGAAGTTGTCACTCAAACATGTAATGTGGACTGTCACTGCTTTCTTGGTTGTATGGCCACTCCATGCCAACCACTCAAGAGAAACAACTATCTGCATAAGTGATTGCCTTACTTGAAGCAATCTCTCCATCACAATGCACATATAAGCAAATCTGGTCTTTGCATGCCTAAGAAACTCCAAATCATTGTATGATCTGAAAATGGAAAGCAGGTTTGGTCTCTTTGTGAACAAGGTGACCACTCTCTAACATGTGGAAAAAATCTCCTGTATCCAAGGGACCTTCTCGACATCCTCAATCAGCAAGTCAATGCTATGAGCTACACATGGAGTCCATACATTGGATGGGAACAACTCGTCTAACTTCCGGCCCATGGGATCACAATTATTACCGTTGTCCGTTATATGACTCGGACAACATTCTCCACTCCAATGTCCAAGACTGCCTGTCAGATATGTCCAAAAATGTACTCCCCTCTGATGGATAGGTCTGGAGTAGATGCATCAATGGCACATAAGAACATGGTGCCTTTGCTACAATTAACGAGTATATTATATACATTCCTTTCTAATGTCTCTCCATCCATCACACATCAAAGTGAAGCCATATTTCTTTCAAGTCTCTTGCATAGGCTTCAATTGCGTTTGCACAATCTCTTTTGTTTTTCTCAGCTCACTTCGTCTTAGCTCTTCATAAGAAGGCCCTTCCCACTCAACCCCAAGCCTACTCACCATTTTCATGGCCTCTTTCCATGCGGGAGTGCGCACTACATTAAAACTTAGACCACACTTAATGAAGAGCTTCATAATACCTTGGGTAGCCTTCTGCTTCCCTTGCTTTTGCAAAGTAGCCCGTATGGATGATGCATATAGACTTCCACGATCTTTAGGAATGCTTTGACTCTCCCGTGGCCTCTTTTGTTGATGCTAAGATGCATGTGCTGCCTCCTCTGTCTCCAAGTCCTCAATGAGAGGGGACCTGCACCTCCAAATCGTGCTAGATCGGCTTTTATTCTATTTGCTCCTCTTGTCCCTTTGTACCCACACAACTTATACGTCCATATCTCACTACCTCTTATGCCAAATTTTCCTTGGCTTGTGACATATTGCCAACACTCTTGTTTAGCTCTAGGCATGATGATTAAGAGGCTCTCTATGTAGTATGATGACCAAGACTATGGCTAAAGCCTAAAGGCTAAGAGAGTCTCTCTCTCTCGTCTCTCTCTATATTCTTTGTCGCCTCTGCTGACTGCTCTGAGTCTCTTTGGAGTGTGGAATGAAATGAAAAAGGGCCCAAATGGCTTGTTGGGAGGGCCCTTATTTTTTTGAAGTCAAGATCTTTCCAACACATAGAACCTTAGCTTATAACACACGTTGACTAAATTAAATGGGACGAATGACAATAGAATAGAGGGAAAACACTTTTCAAGAGTGTCGAAGTTGAAAGCTGACTACACACTAATAAGATGCTAAATGTCAATATACAATGTGTTTAATGATACAAAACTGAATATAGGCTGAATGAAAAGGATTCCAGGTACAAAATATAGAGAAAGAGTGCCTAAGAGGTATTACGTGAGAGAATATGTGCAATATGAAGTGTGTTAACTGTCCAGAACAGTTATAACAACAAACGCTAATCTGAAATTAGGTCTTCTCTGATATTGAGGAGCAGCTATGGAACCTTCTTGCGTTGAAATAGTAGGAAAATACTTGGTATGATAGTAACATGTGAAGAAACTCTAAAAATAAGAAGCTTATACTCACAGTATGAGCATGCACACTAAGCTAGTGTGAAAAAGATGAAAGGAAAGCGTCCAAAAACTCCGAATTTGCACTATCTTTTCCAAGAGGCCTCCTAGCTCAAAACCCTAGAGCTTGTGTGAGAGAAGCTCTCAAAACTTGATGCGCAAAGTTTGGCATGACCTGCACTTTTTACGGGATTGAAGAACCCACAAAAATCTCCTCGAAAAGCACCATAAAAGGCTCCACACAAAAAAATGTGGCGGATTTTTTTAAACATTGATTTTTGCTTTGATTTTTGGTCGATTGTTCTTTTCTTATGTTGCTTTTGGTTAGTTGAATCTAACCATTGACTTGTTATGCTTTTTGTACTTTAAATCCTCATCATTCGTTCATAATTAAGTGAAAAACATTTGAAAGAAGAATTTAGGGTTTGACTTCTTGATGCCAGATAGTGCAATGTTATATACCATGAGAAAGCTCTCTGAGATTACTATCAATGAGCCAACGAAAAAATTTGACCATCTTTGACCTAAATTGAGTAAGTCCTAGATTTAGGGTTATTGGATGTTTTGCTATTCTAACATTTTTTTTGAATAGAGTTGTTGTGATCAAGTTGATTGTGTCTCAGGCTGTGTGGAATATGTCAACTTTTTGATAAAGGATTTTCAATAGTTGATGTCTCCTCTTCCGCGTTGAACTTCCTGAATCCTTGTATTTGTCAAGGTACTAGGTGAGTTATAACTTACTTTTTTACTTGATGAGATAGTGGATTTACCTTTGTCTTCCATTAGATGTGGTCGTTCATCAAACAACACAACATGGTCGACAATGATCTTCGTTGCCTCTAGTTCCTCGAATTTATATGTCTTACACTCTTCATTGTGCCCTAAGAAGACACATTTTTTGCTTGTGAATCCCAACTTAGTTCTTGTTGAATCAAGTACGTTTGAATTATTAAAACTCACAAAAATTTTAAAACGCACAATTGAAAGATTTTTAGGATTTATCAGAGTACACTTCTAGAGATGTAATATCTTGCAGTGCATTTGTGTAGTTCCAAATGAGAATTTATATTGTTATATGGACTGCACTTGCCCAAAATCAATCGAGCATACTCGAGCCTTTAGCGTGAAGTGCGCCATTTCAACTACTATTCGATTTTGCCTTTCAACAACACCATTTTGTTGAGATGTGTGGGAAGTGTTGAGCTTCCTTTGAATTCCATGCTCCTTTCTATAAACATTGAAATTTGGTAATAAGAATTCTTCCCTTCAATTAATAGTAAAATCTCTTGAACATTTTATGGGTTTTATTTTGTCCAAAATGAACTGGGCATGTCTTGAGGCTTAAACATGCAGTGGACCATTTTAACTGTTGTTTGATTCTCTCTCTCAACAACAACATTTTATTGACATGTGTGTTGGAAGTGAGGTGGGCTTCAATAACAATTAATCACACGTTTACAAGATCTTCCAACACATGAACCTTAGCAGACACACCTTAATACTAAAAAAGATAATGAGTGAGAGATAGAGAGAGAGTAGACAAGTTTTTCCAGTGTATGGTAAGCACAGTACAAAGAGAGTTTTAAAAACGAGTTTTAAAACGTTTAGTACGTAGGGTGTTAGAAAACAATGTCACATCGGTCCAAAATCCATTTAGGGCAGAAACCCTAATTTTGGTACTTAATCATTTTTGGCACAAAATTTGGGTAAAATTTTTATGAGCCTATCTTGTAGAGCTTGAAGAGAGCTTTCCAATGGTATATGACATGTAGTCATCAGAAATCAGATTTGGGAGAAAACCCTAACCCTAATTTTCTACTGATTTAGGGTTTTGACCTCATTTGATAGCTCTCAGCATGAGGATCATAAATGTGTTGTCAGATCATTCATCAGGTAGTCAGAAGTGTGAAAAAGCAGGTCAAGAAGCTATTTTTAAAGTTAGCCAAAAGCAACTTTAATATAAAGCAAAAGCAATTTAAAAAGCAATGAGATTAAAATAAAGCGTTTTTTAGTGAGTTTTTCGCATGGAGCTTTAAAACCTATATAAGACAGACTTGGGTCACTTTCTTAGACATCCTACACCAATTGCAACGCAAGCTTTGGTCCCTCATTAGAGGTGGTGCTCGAGCAGACATGGGGCAGCCATGGTGCACTCTAGGAGCATGTTGAGTAGCAGCTATGGAGTTCTTCTTGGAGAAGAGTGTGCTCACACTCTTGTTTATGGAGAGGACTTGCCCATCAGCAGCTTGGTGATGTGGATCAGCCATCTATATAATGTATTTGAAGATTGTCTTCTACATGAAGATTTCGGTGTACTTCAAAGACATTGGATGGAGGTTAACATAAGATTTGCATCTTATGTTAAGAATTCAAGTACATATTCTCTTTATGCACACAGGTTCTACTTGGAGTTTATGGAGGCAATGACATCCATATCAGGAGTCGTCCTATTTGGCATATCTAAAGGAGAATCAGTACATGCATGCTACATGCACATTTGGATGAGATGTTAGAGAAGGTGGTTTCACATGAGTATGAGGATTTCTGACAGCAACATGTTAGGATTCTATGCTAATTCTGTAAGTATGTGATCTTTCACACACACATCTGATTTAGGGTCTTCCATAGCCTAAAATCAGATTAGGGTTTGCTGAATATCAGTTTCAACTATCTTTCCTCTTTCTGTCACTCATATTCACTCTTCTACAACCTATCAGGTCATACATCTCATACATGTTCAGATTTCTGTCCCTACATCTGAATATTCTTGTAAATTTTGTACATTCACTCTTTCATCTATTTTTGTTCACATAGAGTGGTTGAGAGTTTTGCTCCCACATTGTAAATTGACATTTGTATATATGATAGTGTGAGTCAGCAATGGCTTACGTAACACTTTACACATGTTGTCTATTCTTTCTCTATCTTTGTCTCATCATTTGTATGATTAAAGTGTGGTATGTTCATGTTTTGTCAATATTGGAACATTGCTGAAATTTATGTTGTAGATCCTGGACCTATGGAACCATGGACATGGGGTATTAGTTATGGGCCTACTAAATTTCCAACATAGGGTACTAAAAAAATGGAAATAAAAAACGAGTATTATATTTCTTCGCAACATCTTTATTTTTGTTTTTAAAATAACCTATGAATAATGTATATATAGCATTCCTTTACATATCTAGTGCTAAAAACACATAAAAAACTTGATCGGCTACCTTATTGAAGATAGTATTTGCCACAATCCCTGAGCGTCAACATGTAGGTTGTGAGCATGGATCATGGTTACAGTGCTCTCAAATGATGGAGACATATGTATATTAGCTACTCAACTTAATTGAAGTTGAGCAGTCAACACTTTCATGGTTTTTTGAGGTATGCAAGGGCATTTCTCAATGCCTTTATCTCCAAACCCAAGTTGATGAGCTTTCATGTCGCATGTTGGATGCCGAACCACCATAAACACCCATGCAATAATTGCATTGCCAAGAGGTAGGGTTATTTTCACATAGTTATGATGACATCAAGAACTCTACTCACTATGAAAGCTAATGGATAGTGAAAAGAAGCGGATGGCTTTTTATCTCCCCTTTTATGTGCCCAAAGAAGAATCCTAATTTCTATAAGGGCTGAAGTTTGAAGGCTTAAAAGTGAATACTAAAAGGTCAAGGCTGAACCAAAGATGCTCAAAGAAATGCTCAAGGGAAGCAAGCAAGGGTGCTAAAGGGGGTGCGCACACTAAAACATTGCTCAAATGCCAAAAATAGAAAAAAAACACACCCAAAAAGAGCCTTCACATGATAAACGACGTGATCACCTATAAAAAAGACGTATTAGTATGTTTCGAACGTTCAAGAGTACTAAACGTTTTTTATTTTCCATAAAAAGCACGTTTTTTTTAAACTATGACGGTAAGCTAGAATGCGTACCTACACTATCTTATATATGAATGTCAAATTACAATGTGTGTGGTTGATACAAAATCTGAATCTAAGCAGACATGGGAAACTAGAAACAAGAATTTGTATGTAAAGTGAATAAGAGATATGAAGAGAGTGTGTGTTGTAGATGTAGAGAATATGAACAGTTTAGAACTCTTTTACAGCAAACCCCGATTTTGAAATTAGTGTTTCAAAAACCCTGAATCAGAAACTAGTGATCTAGCAAGTGAGAAACAGATATATCATATAGCCTTGCTACTCAAAGTAAATCAGCAAGGATGCTGATGGTTGGCCGTTACTAACTCTGATGGTTGGCCGTTACTAACTCTGATGGTTGGCCATTACTAACTCTTTCGAATCTGCACCAAACTCCTCCAAGAGTAGACATCTCCAATATCTCCTCCAAAGCTTGTGTAGCTTGAGCTAGGCCTTGAGTTGATGCTCAACAATGAGCCAAGTCCTTTCTTATATAGCTTTAGGATGCCCCCACATTAAACTTTGGGGAATGCTTTTCCAAAAAGCACTAAAGCATGCGATAGTAAAAAAAGTTTTACCAAATTTGGCGAAAAAGCCAAAAATAGCGATAGAGATTTTTGATCGTTAAATTTTGCTTTTGACAACTTTAATTGTTGCGATCATCCTTCGTGAGGTAAAATTCCATTTTTGTGCAGAAATTAGGGTTAGGGTTTTCTCTTGATCTGGATCTCTGATAAATGATTGTTATTTATCAAATGAAAGCTCTCTTGAAGCTCTATTTGAGAAGCTAATAAAAAGTTTTGATCTCCTGTATCCAAAAATTGGCCAAGTAATCTGCTTTCGACTGTAAGGACACATTAACATCCATAGGTGTTTGCATAGCCTTGGAATTTCACTATCTCAAATCTTTCGAATAATTTTTCAATGTATATTTGCTGCGTGATGTAGATACATTCATCTCTGTACTTGAACTCAATCCCAAGATAATAATGCAAATATATGCTTAAGTTGTGCTTTAAAATACTGAAGGTCTGAATCCTTGGGACTTGTCATGATCATATCATCAACATATATGATAATAATAATCAAAACATCTTTCTTAGCTTTAACATAAAGAGTTGGAGCTGCTTTGAGTTTTCAAAACCAATAAATGAGAGATAGATATGTATCTTCTCATACCAAGTTCTTGGTGCATGCTTTAGTCCATACAAAGCTTTGATAAGCTTGCATACCAAATGCTCTTTACCTTTTTGTTCAAAACCTTCTGGCTGGTGAATGTAGACATCTTCATGAGGATCGCCATTAAGAAAGAGCGTTTTGATATCTAATTGTTATACATTCCATCCAAAGAATGCAACAATAGAAAATACAGTTTTGAGTACTGTCATTCTAGATGTAGGTGCAAAAGTCTCATCATAGTCAATTTCTTTCTTTTGAGCATAACCTTTGACTACTAACCTTGCTTTATACTTGTCAATGGTACCATCCGCTTTTCTTTTGATTTTGAAGATCCACTTAACACCAATTGCCTTTTTACCTTTTGGTAACTCATAAAGCTTCCATGTTTGATTCTTATGAATAGAATCAATCTATTTTTGCATAGCTTTCTTCCATACAGGACTTTGTAGTGCATCTTTAACATTAGTTGGCTCATTCTCTGTTGGGGATAAAGGCCCCAAGGACTCTCCTTTTGTATATTTTGACCCTTCCATGTGAAAGCTCTCTTCGAGAGCTTTCCAAACATATTTTTGTTGTATTTTTTGGACCCCAAATTGGGGAGTTATAGGCATTTACATTATTTTTATGACTTTCGGTCATTGGACATGTGTGAACATGTCCAAATGACCTAAAAGTCACTTATCAATAAGACTTGGTCCCAAATCTCTCATAACTTGATTGGGACTTCTTCAACTTCAGCTTCTCCATCTTCTTCTCCAAATTTCTGCGCAGGTTTCTCTCTCTACTTTCTCTCTCCTCATGCAGCAGCCCACTCCCTTGGTGTTTGGAGCAACCGAGCACACCACGACGTAACTCTCCGCGGCCTCTTTCAACTGGTATCAGAGCCTTGAGCTGTTCCATTGCGACAAAGTTGCTCGAAGTGCTTTTTCACTTCAGCCTATGTTAAGCCGAAGGTGTTTTCTTGCATTTGGGAGAATTTCATCGCGAAAAACCTTCTTTTTTCGCGATAAAAGTGCTGTTTTTGGAGGATTACTTCGGCCCGGAGCAAAGCTGAAGCAAATTTTGTGCTTTTTAGAGAGTTTCATCGCAAAGAATCTCTTCCATTCTTCTTTTTGTATCCCCACAGGTCATTTTGAGCATCCACATTGCTGATTTTTTCATCTACAGGTCTTTTGTGGCAGAAATTCTCTCTCATTTCAAGTGGGAGGACATGCACAAATATTGAGGAAGTGCATACTTGCTGGAAACTTATTACAGCAGATCATTTCTCTGATTTTACAGGTCATATTGCCCCAAAAATTGGGGCTTTTGTGAAAACAAGCACCCGTTGACTTGGTTTTGCATCTATGTATGCCTTTTTTGGTTGAAAAACAACAAATTTGTTGTTTTTGATGCAATTACAGTTTGCTGAAATTTTCTGAAATTTTCTGCAAAAAATTTCAGAAATTGATTTTTGCAAGTTTTGAACAATTTTTGGGCTTAATTTCTCAGCTATAGTCTCGTAAGGTAATTACGCAAAGGACAACAGGTGAATTTTACCTTTTTTGGTGAAATTTTGAAGCTCTTAGTGTGCAAACATGGCCTCTACCTCCTCTGATGTCAAAAGCTTGTTTGAGATCAAGAGATTTGAAGGTAATGGTTTCGATTTGTGGAAAGAGAGAATGTTGGGCATCCTCTTTCTTAAAGATTGTGAAGGGGCCCTTGAGGAAGTCAAGCCTGAAGATATGACAGATGCAACATGGATGAACCTAAACAAGAAAGCCATCACTTACATCAAGATGGTTGTATCAGATGAAATCTTAGTGGATTTGAAAGGCCTTACAACTGCTTTTGAGGTATGGGAGAAGCTGAAACCCACTTATGAAAATACCACGCCTGTAAATCAAGTGCATCTTATGCGTAAGCTAGTGTGTATGCAGCTTGATGAGTCAAAAAGTGAGGCTGAGCACTTATCTTCGTTTACAGGTACTCTTTCACAATTGCATGACTCTGGATTACCTCCATTTGATGATAAGCTTAAGGCCATCTTCTTGTTGATGACCTTACGTGATTCATGGGAAACATTGGTTGTTTCACTTTCGAATAGCCCCAGTCTTACCTTTGATGGTGTAAGGGGCTCTATTTTGAATGAGGAAATCAGGAGGAAAGCTAGTGGAGAGGGCAGTGGTTCAACCAATGTGGCTAGAGGAAGAATAGAAAAGAAAAGTGGAAATGTACAGAGGAACAGGAGCAAAAGCAAAGGCAAGGCTGAAGTGACTTGTTATCAATGTGGTAGGAAAGGTCACAAGAAGCCTGATTGCAGATTTTATAAAGCTGAACTAGAAAGAAAGAAGAACACAGGTGACAGGAAGAAAAAGGACACCAAGAATGAAGCACATAATACCTCAAAGGACAAAGACAAAGAGAAGGCCAATGTGGCCTCTAGTGTCATCATTGAGGAGCTATCAGATGCAGAAGATATCTTTTGTGCTACTATGGAAGCAGACCATGCTGAAGTTATTGATGCTTCTATTAATATTCATGCACAAGATATGAAGATCACAAAGAGGGATTTGATTGATGCCTTGCTTACTGTGAATGATGCTTTGTCACAAACATGGATTGTAGATTCAGGTGCATCGTTTCATGTAACTCCTATTAAGGAGTGTTTTACTACCTTTCATGCAGGCAGCCATGGACATGTATATCTTGGAAATAACCATGCTTGTTCTATTGAAGGTATTGGCACAGTGCATCTCACAGTGGATGGTACTAATGAGCTGGTTTTGCATGATGTAAGGTATGTACCAAGCATCAAGAAAAGCTTATTGTCTGTTGGGCAAATGGATATGCATGGATATAGTACCCTCTTTGAGAAGGGGTCATGGAAGCTTATCAAAGGCTCTAGGTTGATTGTTAAAGGTACAAAGAAAGGGACTCTTTATTGCTTGCATGGTAAAGCCTTGCTGGGCAAGTTTATTGCTTTGGCTGAAATCCATTCACATATGGAATTATGGCATAAAAGGCTTGGTCACATGAGCCAAAAAGGCCTTGATAAACTATGTAATTTTGGACAAGTTTGATGCTAAAGGCTCAAAACTTGATTTTTGTAATGAATGCCAATATGGTAAGCAAGTAAAGAATTCCTACTACTCTGGTGTCTCTCGTAAGTCTAATGTGCTTGATCTTGTTCATTCTGATGTTTGTAGCATGCCCACAAAATCTATGGGGGGTGCTCTTTACTTTGTTTCTTTTGTTGATGATTACTCTAGGAAGCTTTGGGTATATTTGTTAAAATCTAAAGATGAAGCCTTTGCTGCATTTAAGAAATTTCATGCATTTGTGACCACTCAAACGGGTAGAAAGCTGAAATGCTTACGTACAGATAATGGGGGTGAGTTTACAAGTGCTGAATTCAATAGACTTTGTGAAAATCTTGGTATTAAGAGGGAGCTGACAATCCCATACAGCCCCTCTTCCAATGGTGTGGCTGAAAGGTACAATAGGACTTTATGTGAGAGGGTGAGATGCATGCTGTCCACAGCTAATCTCCCTCATGGATTTTGGGGAGAGGCTTTGAAAACTGCAGTTCATGTTTGCAATCGATCCCCTCATATGTCCTTAAAAGGTGGCAAACCAGCTTCATATGACCACCTACGCATCTTTGGTTGTGATGCTTTTGTGCATATAAGGCCTGAGTTGAGAAGCAAGTTAGATGCAAAGTCCATGAAAGGAATCTTCATGGGTTATGGAGATGAAGGTGAAATGGGCTACAGGATTTGGCTACCTCAACTCAAGAAGGTAATACGCAGCCGAGATGTTGTATTTAATGAGGCAAGGCTGCTCAAAAACAATTGTGCCTCTAAAGATGACCATAAAAGAGTCAAATTTCAGCATGTACAGCCACCAGTTAAATCTGATATGAACCCTCGGGATGCACCACATATGGCTGGAAATGACAATGAGCCCGTGGTTATTGAGCCAGATGATGCTGGACAGCAAAATGATGCTCCTGAAGGGTATATGCAGCCACCTATTCATGCTGAAAACAGGGCTGAAAATGATGTACAGCAGCCTGTTAACAATGAAGAAGTTAATGTACCTCCTGATGTAGATCCATTGCCTGGTAATGTGGATCATTGGGTAAGAAGATCTATACGTCCTAGGAGGCCAGTGACTAGATATGATCCCTCTATACATTATATTATGTTATCAGATGATGATGAGCCTCTTACTTATAAAGAGGCAAAGCTATATGAGCACAAGAAGAAGTGGGAGTTAGCCATGCAGGAAGAGATAAAGGCCTTGCATGCAAATGATACTTGGGATTTGGTTGAGTTACCCAAAGGAAGGAAAGCCATTCCCAACAAGTGGGTGTACAAAATCAAAACTGTTGATGGCAAACCCAAGTATAAGGCAAGGCTGGTTGCTAAGGGATATGCCCAAAAAGAGGGCATTGATTTCCAAGAAGTGTTCTCTCCAGTGGTGAAGATGACCACTTTACGTGTGTTGTTTGCTCTCACAGCTGCCTTGCATTTGGAATTATTCCAAATGGATGTTAAAACAGCCTTTTTGCATGGTGATTTAGATGAAGAGCTGTACAGCCAGAAGGATATGCCATTCTTGGAAAAGAGCATCCGGTATGCAAACTGAAAAGGAGCTTATATGGGCTGAAACAAGCCCCCAGACAATGGTATAAGAAGTTTGATGCATTTATGCTCAAACATGGGTTTAAAAGAAGCCATGCAGATCACTGTTTGTACACCAAAAAGGATGAAGATGGAAGCCCAATTATTCTTGTACTGTATGTAGATGATATGCTGCTGGTTGGGAAGAAAAAGAGCACTCTGAATGCTCTAAATCAGCAGCTCAACTTTGCATTCTCGATGAAAGACCTTGGGGAAGCTGAGCATATTCTTGGTATGCGTATAAAAAGGGATAGACAGCAGCATACTTTGCAGGTATCCAAAGAAAAGTACATTGAAAAAGTGCTCGACAGATTTAATGTGGCTGATGCTAAGCCTCTTGGAGTGCCATTGCAGCCACATGTTAAGCTTTCCAAGGATGACTGTCCCAAAAATGATGATGCAGCTAGTTACATGAAGAGTGTTCCATATGCATCAGCTTGTGGTTCACTTATGTATGCTATGGTTGCCACTCGGCCAGACATTGCTCATGCAGTGGGAGTTGTTAGTTGTTAGCAGGTTCATGGCTAATCCTGGTAGAGCTCATTGGGAGGCAGTCAAATCTATCTTGAGATATTTGAAAGGGACCAAATGTAAATGCTTATGTTATGGAAAGGGTCCATTGGAGTTAAAAGGATTTTGTAATTCACACATGGCAGGTGATGTGGACACACACAAGTTCACAAGTGGCTATGTATACATACTTGCAGGTGGAGCTATTTCATGGTGCTCTAGACTTCAGAGGATAGTTGCACTATCTACTACAGAGGCTGAATATATTTCAGCCACAGAGGCTTCCAAAGAAGCCATTTGGTTAGCCCGCCTCTGCAGTGAGTTTGGGATGCCTGAAAAGGCACCTGTTCTTGGATGCGATAGCCAGAGTGCCATATGTTTGGCAAAGAATGCCATGTTTCATGCTCGCACAAAGCATATTGATGTGAGATATCACTTCATCAGAGAGGTGTTAGAGGATGGCCTGATCACTTTGATCAAGGTCAATACTGTTGAGCTGAGGAGATGTGCTCACGTGATGCAGAAGCTGTGGTAATACCCCCCTTGGCTGAGTAGAAGGGCCAGAGGTGCAAGGAGCAGCCCACGCAGCAGATAGACAGAGATGGAGAGAGAGAAATTCGAATTTTGGAGAGAGGCAGCTTGTTTGGGGGCTTCACTAAAGAAAGAAGTGAGCCCTAAGTTTATTTGAGTTCACTTTTATAGGACCTGGCCAAGTTCACATTGAACTTGGCCAAAAGAATAAATAATGAGTACATTAAGCCTTATAAAAGGCCTATACAAATGTGTACAAATAAGGGGGTCATTTAGGACCTTTACCCCAACAACCTCCCACTTAAAGGCATAAATGACGCCTTTAAGCTACGTGACTCCCACCATCTGTATACATAGCTCATGTTGTGCTTTAGACAAGCACTTAGTGAGAACATCTGCAGGATTCTGTGATGTATGAACCTTAACAAGTGTGATAAGGCCATCCTCAAGCACTTCTCGAATGAAGTGATATCGCACATCAATATTCTTAGTGCGTGCATGAAACATGGCATTCTTTGCCAAACATATGGCACTCTGGCTATCACAGCCAAGCATAGGTGCCTTGTTTGACAAGCCAAACTCACTGCATAATCGTGCCAGCCATATGGCTTCCTTGGAAGCTTCAGTGGCTGAAATGTATTCAGCCTCTGTAGTGGACAAAGCAACAATCTTTTGCAGCCTTGAGCACCATGAAACAGCACCTCCTGCAAGAGTGAATATGTATCCACTTGTGGATAAACGTGTATCCACATCACCAGCCATGTCAGAGTCACAAAAGCCTTTCAGCTCCAATGGGTCTTTGCCATAGCAAATGCATTTATTTTTGGTCCTCTTTAAGTACCTCAAAATGGACTTTATTGCTTTCCAATGAGCTTTGCCTGGATTGGCCATAAACCCGCTCACAACTCCCACTGAATGGGCAATGTCCGGCCTAGTTGCAACCATAGCATACATAAGTGAGCCACAAGCTGAAGCATAAGGCACATTTTGCATGTCATTGATTGCTTCTTGTGTTTTGGGACAATCTTCCTTGGAAACTTTAACATATGGCTGCAATGGCACTCCAAGAGGCTTTGCATCAGCCATGTTAAATCTGTCCAGCACCTTTTCAATGTATTTTTCCTGCGACAAATACAATATGTGCTGGTCCCTTTGTCTTCTAATCCTCACTCCAAGGACATGCTCTGCTGCCCCAAGGTCTTTCATTGAGAAAGCAGATTTCAGCTGCTGTTTAAGAGCATCAATGGTGTCTCTTTTCTTACCAGCAATCCGCATATCGTCAACATATAAGACAAGAATAATAGGGCTGCCATCTACATCTGTTTTCATATACAAACAGTGATCAGCATGGCTTCTTTTATACCCTTGTTTGAGCATGAAAGCATCAAACTTCTTGTACCATTGTCTAGAAGCTTGTTTCAGCCCATACAAGCTTCTATTGAGCTTACATACCAAATGTTCCTTTCCAGGAATAACAAACCCCTCTGGCTGTCTCATGTAAAGCTCTTCATCAACATCACCATGCAAGAAAGCTGTATGTACATCCATTTGGTCTAATTCCAAATCAAGAGCAGCTACTATTGCAAATAACACTCGCAAAGTGGTCATCTTCACCACAGGAGAGAATACTTCTTGGAAATCTATGCCTTTGGTCTGGGCATATCCCTTTGCAACCAGCCTTGCTTTGTACTTGGGTTTTCCATCAACTGTTTTGATTTTATACACCCATTTGTTAGGAATGGCTTTCCTTTCTTTGGGTAATTCAACCAAATCCCAAGTATCATTAGCATGCAAAGCTTTAATCTCTTCCTTCATAGCAAGCTCCCACTTGCTGCTGTGTTCGCATGCCTTTGCCTCTTTGTATGTGAGAGGCTCACCTTCATCTGTCAACAAAATGTAATGCAATGAAGGATCAAATCTACTCACATTCCTTCTAAGACGAGTAGATCTTCTCACCCAATGATCCACATTGTCAGGCATTGGGTCTACATCAGGTGGTATGATCAAATCATTATTATTAGGCTGCTGTCCATTGTTTCCAGCACCATTTTCAGCATTATTACTCGGCTGCATATTCCCTTCAGGAGCCTCATTTTGCTGTCCAACATCTTCTGGCTCAAAAACCACTGGATCGTCAACATTTTCAGTCCTTTGTGGTGCATCCTGAGGGTCAAAATTGGACCTAACAGGTGGCTGGTCATGCTGAAATCTTACCCTTTTATGGTTATCTTTTGAGGCACAATTGTTTTGAAGCAGCCTTGCCTCATTAAAAACAACATCCCGGCTGCGTACGACCTTCTTGAGCTGAGGTATCCAAATCCTGTAGCCCATTTCACCTTCTTCACCATATCCCATGAAGAGGCCTTTAATGGACTTAGCATCAAGCTTGTTTCTCAGCTCAGGCCTTATATGCACAAACGCCTCGCAGCCAAAGACACGTAAGTGATCATATGAAGCAGGTTGCCAGACCAAACCTCTTCAGGGATGTCACCTTTTAAAGACATGTGAGGGGATCTATTGCACACATGTACTGCAGTTTTTAGTGCCTCTCCCCAAAATCCATGAGGGAGATTAGCTGTGGACAGCATGCATCTCACCCTCTCACAAAGTGTCCTATTGTAACGTTCAGCCACACCATTAGAAGAGGGGCTGTATGGAACAGTAAGCTCCCTCTTAATGCCCAAATTTTCACAAAATTTTTGAAATTCAGCACTTGTATACTCACCACCATTGTCTGTACGCAAGCATTTCAGCTTTCTACCTGTTTGGGTGGTCACAAATGCATGAAAACGCTTAAACGCAGCAAATGCTTCATCCTTTGATTTAAGCAATTGAACCCAAATTTTTCTAGAAAAATCATCAACAAAGGAGATGAAATATAAAGCACCCACCATAGATTTGGTGGGCATGCTACATACATCAGAATGAACAAGATCAAGTACACAAGACTTACGAGACACACCAGAATAAAAGGAACGTTTTACTTGCTTTCCATATTGACATTCATTACAAAAGTCAAGCTTTGTGCCTTTAGCATCAAGCTTCTTTAAGTTACAAAGCCTAGTGAGACCCTTTTGGCTCATATGGCCAAGTCTCTTATGCCACAACTCCATATGGGAGTGAACTTCAGCCAAAGCAATGAACTTGCCTGATAAGGCCTTTCCATGCAAGCAATAGAGAGTTCCCTTCTTTGTGCCTTTCACAATCAGCCTTGAACCTTTAGTCATTTTCCATGATCCTTTCTCAAAGAGAATGCTATAACCATGCAAATCCATTTGACCCACAGAAAGCAAGCTCTTCTTGATCCCTGGTACATAACGCAGATTATGCAAGACCAGCTCATTAGTGCCATTTGTAGCGAAATGCACTATGCCAATACCCTCAATGGAACATGCATGATTGTTTCCAAGGTATACATGGCCATGGCTGCCTGCAATAAAAGTAGAAAAACACTCCTTGATAGGAGTCACATGGAACGAAGCACCAAAATCTACTATCCAAGTCTGGGCCAATGCATCATTGACGGTCAGCAAAGCATCTATGACATCACTCTTAGTGATTGACATGTCCTGTGCATGAACATTTAGAGAAGGATCAAATGCATGAGTGTCATCAGCTGAGAAAGTAGCGCATAAAATGTCCTCTGCATCTGACAGCTCCTCTATGACTACACTAGAAGCCACATTGGCCTTCTCCTTGTCCTTTAGGCTGTCCTGTGCATCAGTCTTGTCTTCTTTCCTGTCCTTCTTCTTATCTCGAGAATTCTTCTTCCTATCAAGCTCTGCTTTGTAATAGCGGCAATCGGGTTTCTTGTGACCTTTCTTGCCACACTGATAGCATGTCACATCATTGCTTTTGCCTTTGCTGCTATTCCCCCTTTCCCTGCTTTTACTCTTATTCCTCTGTGCATAATTACTCTTCTTATCTGTCCTGCCTCTAACCATGTTGGCTGAGCTGCCTCCTTCTCCACCTGCTTTTCTCCTGATCTCTTCATTAAGAATAGAACCCCTAACACCATCAAAAGTCAAGTTGGGGTTATTGGACAATGAGACTACCAATGTCTCCCAAGAGTCAGGCAATGTCATAAGCAAGAAAATGGCTTTAAGCTTATCATCGAAAGGAGGCATTCCTGAGTCCTGCAACTGTGACAAAGTACCTGTAAACGATGACAAGTGTTCAGCTGCACTCTTGGACTCATCAAGCTGCATGCCAACAAGCTTCCGCATCAGGTGTACTTGGTTAACAGGCGTAGTATTTTCATACGTGGCCTTGAGTTTTGCCCATAACTCAAAAGCAGTGGTCAAACCTTTGAGATCTACTAGAATCTCATCGGATACAACCATCTTAATGTATATAATGGCCTTCTTGTTCAAAGTAAACCATGCATCTTCCGACATGTCCTCTGGTTTCTCTGCCTCCAATGCCCTGTCACAATCCTTCAAGAAGAGGATTCCCTGAATTCTCTTCTTCCATAAGTCAAAACCTGTTCCCTCAAACCGTCGAATCTCAAATAGATTCTTCACATCTGAGGAGGATGACGCCATAGTTGCACAATGAAAAAAAACTGCTGGAATTTTGGGCAAATGCACCAAAATCAAAGTGCATTTGGGACAAAAATGGGGTGATTCTGGGCACAAAACTGATCTCTGAATTTTCTGCGCAGAGAATTTCAGAAACTCAATTTATGCTAAAAAACAACTAATTTTGTTGTTTTTAACCTCAAAGAATGTACATAAGGCTAATACTCAGCCTTTAGATGCACGTAGGAGCAAAAGCCCCAATTTTTTCCACTGTTTTACAAGAAATTATGGCAAAATACTCCACAACTTCTCATACATAGGTTAATTTTGCTGAAACTATAGAAATTACAGCAAAATGTATCTCCCACTATGTGTGCTCAGCCGGTTGAGAGTGAGAAGACCTGCAAAAACTCAGAAATTTGCTGGAAAATCTGATATTTTGCTGAAAAACACCTGTTCTTGCTGGAAACTTTGAGATTTTGCTGAAAAACACTTGTTCTTCGCGATAAAATCAGAGAAAAATCACTTTCTTCGCGACAAAAAGCTGGAACATCACTGAAAATGATGGTACAACAGATTTTGGACCCTTTCTTCGCGATGAAACCTGATGATTTTGCCAAATGGTGAGTGTATGCTGCTGTAGAGAACTTGCGCAGCAGATTTGAGGCCCAATATAGGCTCTGATACCAGTTGTTGAGCTGAGGAGATGTGCTCAGGTGATGCAGAAGCTGTGGTAATACCCCCCTTGGCTGAGTAGAAGGGCTGGAGGTGCAAGGAGCAGCCCACGCAGCAGATAGACAGAGATGGAGAGAGAGAAATTCGAATTTTGGAGAGAGGAAGCTTGTTTGGGAGCTTCACTAAAGAAAGAAGTGAGCCCTAAGTTTATTTGAGTTCACTTTTATAGGACCTGGCCAAGTTCACATTGAACTTGGCCAAAAGAATAAATAATGAGTACATTAAGCCTTATAAAAGGCCTATACAAATGTGTACAGATAAGGGGGTCATTTAGGACCTTTACCCCAACAAATGCTTCACAGAATCTTGCAGATGCTCTCACGAAGTGTCTACCCAAGGCACAACATCAGCTATGTATACAGATGGTGGGAGTTACTTAGCTTAAAGGAGCCTCCTTGGTCCTTTAAGTGGGAGGTTGTTGGGGATAAAGGCCCCAAGGACTCTCCTTTTGTATATTTTGACCCTTCCATGTGAAAGCTCTCTTCGAGAGCTTTTCAGACATATTTTTGTTGTATTTTTTGGACCCCAAATTGGGGAGTTATAGGCATTTACATTATTTTTATGACTTTTGGTCATTGGCTATGTGTGAACATGCCCAAATGACCTAAAAGTCACTTATCAATAAGACTTGGTCCCAAATCTGTCATAACTTGATTGGGACTTCTTCAACTTCAGCTTCTCCATCTTCTTCTCCAAATTTCTACGCAGGTTTCTCTCTCTACTTTCTCTCTCCTCACGAAACAACCCACTCCCTTGGTGTTTGGAGCAACCGAGCACACCACGACGTAGCTCTCCGCGGCCTCTTTCAAGTCTCAATTGAAGTTAATGCTAAAATGTTATGAATCTCAAAATGTTCTGCGTACTTTACATGATCTGCTTGTTCTCTCCTTATCTGACTTCGGGTTCGTCCTGCGAAGTTCTTTATACCACTGTCTTTCCAAGTTTGACTCCAACTTCATTCGTTGGAACATCAAGAGGTATTGATGATGGACTAGGTACTAATGTAGGTAATATAACTATCTCTTCACCTTTATCAAGTGCATCTTTTAAGTTTTAAGAAGGCTCATCACCCCCCTTGTATGGCGGAATGTCAGGATCCAAGTTCCTTCCTTTTATGAAATCTGGAGTCTCTGCATTTTTATCAAAAATCTGATTTTCTAGAATATATGCATTGCGTGAGAGTAGAATATCCTAATTCTGAAACTGGGGTGAGAAACCCTAAATCAAAAACTAGTGATTTAGCAAGGGAGAAACAAATATGGCCTTGCTACTCACAGTAAATCAGCAAGGATGCTGATGGTTGGCTGATACTAACTCCTCCAAATCTGCACCAAACTCCTCGTCCAAGAGAAGACACCTCCAAGATCTCCTCCAAAGCTTGTATAGCTTGAGCTAGGCCTTTAGTTGATGCTCAACAATGAGCCAAGTCCTTTCTTATATAGCTTTAGGATGCCCCCATGTTAAAATTTGGCGAATGCTTTTCCAAAGAGCACCAAAGCATGCGATAGTAAAAAAGTTCCGCCAAATTTGCCGAAAAAGCCAAAAATAGCGATAGAGATTTTTGATCGTTAATCTGCTTTTGACAACTTTAACTACTGCGGTCAGCCTTTATGCTCATTAAATACTTAAGAGAAGTTGTTTTTCTTGACCAATGAATTGAGATGGACCAAATGAGGTAAAATTCCATTTTTGTGCAGAAATTTAGGGTTAGGGTTTTCTCCTGATCTGGACATTTGATGACTGAATGTTATATATCAAATGAAAGCTCTCTTCAAGCTCTAACTGATAAGCTAATAAACAATTTTGACCTTCTGTACCCAAAAATTGGCTAACAACCCAAAAATATGGTTGCTGGATTTTTAGGGTTTTGGACTATTATGACATTGTTTCCAACCGTGTGCTGGTAGTTATTGTTAAATTATACCGATGAAATTTTTCTTGAATTTGTATGGAACTTGGTCAGTTTTCTACTTGTTTTATTCTCAAACAATCTCATCCCACACGTTAAATTTATCAAAAAAATCAACCTTCTTCCAAATAAAATACACCATCTTTCTACTGTAACCGTTGAGTAATAGAGAGAAGTAGAGAGATCCCCCTAAAGAAGGAGTAGACATTTTATGAGAGAGGTGAACTTCAACTCTAGAGAAGCTTGAGCTCGATTATTGCTTTCTTGTCGAAATGCCTTACTTTGTTGTTTGCTCATCATGCAAGCTTCACATGGTTCTTGCAACTCTAAAAATGAAGGCAAATATGTTAACGTCCCTTTTCTTTATGTCTCCTGAGTCCTTAGAGATGAACAAGTTGTTAATGGGAAAGCCAACTAGTATCTATCTTATGGAGAAGTGAGCAATGAGGGTGCTTAACTCGTACAGGTTATCTCTTTGCATTCCTTTTCCTATTGTATTGCTTGGTCCATCCAAGTTTTTGTAGCGTCTTTCTTGAAGCATACTTTAAGATTGCACAATTTCTTTTCATTTTAGTGTAGGAACGTACATCATATCAGAAAGTTTCCTTTCAATACTAACGATAGATATAAAAGAGATGCTTCCAATCTCTTTGATTGGACAATTTGAGTGGTTGATCACCATTACGATGATGGGTTCTCTGTTATAAATGAAAAGCAACCTTCCACTAGGAAGCTCAACCTTATCAAAGTCACAAAGATTTATGGTCACAAAAGGTCTTCAAGAATGATCAGAATGGTCCCATTTCTCAAAAATGATCGTAAAAAATTTTTATTAGATAATGTGATAGTACTCAGAGCTAACCGATGATATATAACACTTCAGTATTTGACAAAAGTTTAAAGATCAAAAGTCAAATCTTAATTTACAACTTAAGTGTGAAAAACACTTTTAACACTTGAAAAGCAATGTACATTTGTCAATATCTTATAAAATCCATCCAGTGGCTCTTATTAGTCAATGTGGCTCGCATAAAAGAAAGGGCCTCACCGTAAATCATGGTGGAAATCCTGTCAAGATTTATGGAAATAAGCTTTTTGGATTTTTTGAGGCTTGTTGAGCAATGAATTCATGAAATATATAAAGATGTAGTGGTGGGCAGTTTTGTTCATCATTTGGAGTGCTTGCTACTAGAGCTAGGCTTGGAGGATGGTGCTCCTTCAACTTGTAGGAGGTGGAGGTGTGTTTCTTCATCAACTTCAATGTGTGCAGCAACCAAAAACTTCATTGAGTATTTCTAGTATACTTGCTTGGAGGAGCTTATCTATCTTGGAGGAGTATACACTACAACATTGGAGATTGAGTTATGGACAGCTTGTAATTTTTGCAGATTCTCTTTGCTATCTTGTAACTTTATGTACTTCAACATGGAATGTAATGACTATATTTGGAGCTTTGGTTCTTACATCTCTCTCATGTGTTGTTTATGCTCCGTCTTGTCTCTATTTTCTCCATTTCTCTATATTAATTGTTTGCATAAAAACCAACAATTGTAGTAGAAAAAAATAGAGTACATTGAGAATTTGTCCACATTTTAGGAAGATCAAATCCTCATGGAAGGTGTAGATCAAGCTCAACTACATATTCAATAGAGGTATGCATGTGATCAATCTTTATAAAAATGCTGAATATCATGTTGAACAGATACACTCTAGGAGGGATGACAAAGAAGAAGAACTTAGAAGATTGTAGTTATTATGGAAGAACCAAGCAATTTATATTTGTTGGAATTTTATATATTTGCTGTATTCGGAACAAACATTCATTAACATTTGGTGGAGCATTGATTCCTTGAAGAGTAATGTTCAAACTACTAGTTGAACATTACTCCTTTGGTTAGTGACTTGTCACTTAGCCATATTTGGGAGTTGGCAAAACATCATGGTGGTCATGGCGGAAGACTTATGTGAGCAAGGAGGGGTTTTATCTCTACGTTAAAAAACCTATAGTAGAATATAACACCTTCTTGTAGTTGTTTGTGTGTTTGTACAATAGGTGTAGATAAGAGCATATAACCTTGGTTTGAAAAGGATTGACCAACCTTGATAATCTTGGGAGTATGTTTGAGTCTTTATCCTATAATAACATGACATCCTATATTTGTTTCTATCCTTCCAAGTAGTACTTGGTTGAGAAGAGTGGGGGATGTGTGAGTTTGCTTTGTGATGTGTGTTATGAGAGTGCTTTTCATGTCGAAGGTCCTTGTGTGGTGGATACTTAGCATGATCTGTGAAAATTAGAGGAACCTAAAACTTTAAATAACGGTAGAAAACTAATTAACAAATATACCTACCTAGTATGCTCTCCTAGCGTCAGGTTAGGAGGGGATTGTTAAAGAAAGAAAGCAACCTTCCACTAGGGAGCTCAGGAAAAGCAATGTACACTTGTGAATATCTTATAAAATCCATCGAATGGCTATTATTACCGATGTGGCACTCAAAATTAATTCTTAAAAAATATAAAATATGCCTCCCCATAAATCATGGTGGAAATCTTAGTAGGATTTACTAAAAGAAGCTTTTTGGACTTTTTGAGTCTTGTTGAGCAAGGAACTCATGTACTATATAAAGACATAATGTTGCACATTTTTATTCATCACTTAGAGTGCTCATGTTATATCCAAAGGGATTTGAACTCATGACCTACAGGCTAGGAGTTTGATGGGCTAACCATTGGCTCCAAAAGCCATGTTCGTGGATTAATTCCTTAACCGCCCTCTTAGGATATGGTTCAACCATATCTTGCTTGTCATTTCTTGAGTCTAACACTCTCTTCCCCTTCTAGATATCATTGTCCTGAATAATAAACTCTTGAACTCCTCTTGAATTAATGTCCTTACCCTCACACAGTTTCTTGAACCCTCACACAGTTTCTTGTTCGCAACCTTAAAAGTTTTTTGATCCTAAAATTTGGGCAAATTGGAATCCCCCCCAACATTTTAAGACATTTAAGTTTTAAACCTTTGTATATGGTAACAAATGTATGGCATTCTTGTAACAAATACAACCATAACTTTCTTAGAGCAGCCATCAACATAAGTGACACATATATAGAGCACCCCCTAAGATTTGGTTGGCATCATATATACATAAAAAATGTAGAAGCTCAAATAGAACTTGCTCATGAGACAATGAAACTAATAAAAAGATTTTGCTCATTTTCCATATTGGTGATGTTTACAAAAAATGTAGCTCGGATCCCTTGACATCTAACTTATGCAAAGAAGATAAAATGTCAAGGCCTTTTTGTTCCATGTGATCAAGTCCTATATGCCACACCTTAATAACAACAAAGAGTTTGTTATGCAAGGTCTTAGCATGAAAACAATACAAAGTGCTCTATTTCTTGCATTCATTGATCAATGTACTACATTTAGTGACTATCCATGAGCTGCCACTAAAGGCAATGCAATATCCACATGTATTTAAATTTTTCTTGATGCCTCACGCACGCGATATCATTCATAGTTAACTCTTGTTACGGTGATTCTCTCAGCAGCTTTAGCATAACCATTTTCCAAGTAGACCCTCCAAGAGATGCTTGCATGAAAAGATGAAAAACATTCTAGGTGTTGCATGAAGGGCAGGACTAGAATGAATGATTTATGTTTGTATGAGATCATTATGGATGGATAATGATACATCAGTAAATAATAGTACGCTTAGACAAGTTCATGACAACGTTAAAGGACATAATGGTCTTGTGCATGCCCTTAAAGTTGTCTTGTATTTCTTCCTTGCTTTCTTTGTTGTCTTTTTGCTTGTCCTTAGCTGTCATAATCCTTTCCTGCTTCTTATACTGTCTACGATCAGGTTTCTTATGGCCTTTCCCACCGAAGTGATGGCATGGTACATTTGGCTGTTTACCTACATTTGGCTGTTTACCTACACTTTTGCTTACTTTCTTCATTATCTTTAGTGTGTCAGATTAGGCCTATTTGATGATGAGACTGCCAAGGTCTTTGATGAATGAGGCACAGTCATGAAGAAAAGAATAGCGTTTCATTATTATCAAAATCATGTGTTCCAAAACTCATGCAATGTTTTTAAAACCCCTCTATAATGTTGCTATGTTTGCAGTAGACACCTTAGCTTTAAGATCAACCAGAATGTCATATGAGTCATCCATCTCTGTGTACCTGCTGGCCTCTCAAGCTCGTTCTCTCTCAATCTCCATCACTTATACTTGCATGCTTGTCAAATGACATGTACTTAAATGCATATACATGCATAAAATGATATACATTTTATATTTTGTAGCCTGTCGAGTGACAGATATATTCTCTATGATAATTTCAAGTTGTCAGGCAAATGATGGCTACTTTTTATTTGATAGGGAAAATTTAATCGACTCTCTTTTGACATTCAGAAGGCCCTTGATAGGAAAACACCCATCAATTTCAGGCTTTGTTACCTACTCACCCTCTACAGCTGTATGCGTGCATGTATGTATTATGTATGCATGGGTGTTGTATGCTTAAATTCATTTGTCCCTACAATTTGTAAGGATCACATACATGCATCAGAAAAAGCAGGAAGAAGACCAATATCCATAGAAGAACACATGCATGTGCATGCATTGAGAGAGAGATCCTAGCCCTCTTACAAATAGTAAATGAGAAAGAATCATCATCAAAAGGAAGCTCAGGAGTGTCATTCCTCTTTCTTAATTCTTTTGAGCTTTTATGTAGGCCCTGGCCCCTCTCTAGCTACAAATTGGCTTTAGCTTTTCTTATAGGGCCTCTTCTTATTTGTGTTCTTCATAAGTTTGAAGGCTCCTCACTTTTGCTTCTCATGGTGTCTAAACTTGTATATATATTCTCATGTCATTGGATTGAATATATTATATGATTCAGAGTTTGATGTCCTAAGTGTATTTGTGCTGCTGGCAAACGTTCATAGGACGAAGCATCTGTGTTTCTGTTTTAGGTTAAGCTGGTCTAATCCTGTATATTATCACAAACATGTATTTTTTTTTTTGGTCTTCATGCAGTATTCTCTGCTTTCAAGCTTACATGTATGACACTGAAAATGATCCAGTAGATGAAACTTTCTTTCATATGTCAGGCTGAATACGATATTGATGATGAGGATGAAGAATGGCTTAACAAATACAATCAGTCAGTGTCTTCATCTTCCACATTGACAGTCGAACAGTT
>CM035441.1:115603706-115608896 GCA_020310875.1 Ceratopteris richardii | reverse complement strand
GACTCTCAACTGGCCAATCGCTACCCTCAAGCTATGAGGCATGTAAATATCCATGTAACGTGGCCGCCGGATGAAACCGTTTGCAAGTATGTCTAAGAACTGGTCTCGATAGTGCGATAGTCTCGATCCCATGTGTGGTGTGTGCCATGTCTGACTAATGTAGAGCTTCCAAAGATCCTGTCTGAGCACAACATTCCTCTCATGACGAGAGAGGTGGATGTGAGGTGAGTCTGGGTCATACTGAAAAGGCGGCAATCTGTCCATATCAAGCCCATGACTATCAAACCAGACTCTAACCTGAGTGTACCAAGCTCTCTCATATCCTGACTCTGATATCTGTATAGAGGCCTCAAAAGCTCTGCGTGTGAGTCTGTCTGTAGGGAGCTCCCTCATCCTTTGAATAAAGCAGATAGTTTGGAATAGTGCATCTACTACCATGGGTGGTGCAGCTAGCTCTTCCCTGATGATATCATGTTTCCCATGAAATAGTCGCGAGATCATACGTACTGGGGGCCTCTCGATCGCACTCCACTGGGTGACTGTGAGGCCTGGGGCCCAAACTGTCGAAGCATACATCATAGCTGGTCTGACTAGTGTGTCAAATAGCCATCCCTTCGTGCGGGGCTCCTTGAAGTGTGCCTGGTGACATCTCCACTCTAACATGGCTAAAGCTGCATATCCTCGTGTGAGTCTATCGGTTGTTGCCTGTCTCATGCTGAAGGGGCTAGGTAAGCTCGTGAATGTGACTCCGAGGTAGACATAGGAAGTGACCACCTCAATCTGTCCACCGCCGGCTGTGAATCCTGCTCCATTCCTCACCATGGGGGAGGTGTGGAAGATGATGACCTTGGTCTTGCCAAGGTTTACTGTCAAGCCCCTCTGTGTACAAAACTCATCTAGGGCATCCAGGTGGCGCTGCAATCCCTCGGGTGACTCTGAAATCAAGACAATGTCATCGGCATATAATAAAATGTGGATATGTGTACCTGCGAGGTCTGCACCCTCTCCTCCGGCTCGGAGAATATAGTCCTCAATCTCATCGATGTAGAGACCAAATAGAGTGGGAGAGAGCGGGAAGCCTTGCTTAACACCGATGGTGCTATCAATGGCCTCAGACATACCTCCAGGACACTGTACTCTCTCAGTCACCTACTCATAGAGTGCATAGATGGCCCAAATCATCCTTGATGGTACTCCCAAGCTCTGAAGGTGTTGGAAGAGCCTCTCTCGTGGCACTGTATCAAAAGCTTTGCGAAAGTCCACAAAGCAGCAATATAGTCTCTTCTTCCGCACCCTTGCTCCGTCAATGAGGCAGCGCAAAATGAAGATGTGATCAATAGTAGAGAAAGCTCGTCGAAAACCTGCCTGGCCTCGTGCTCGTAGCCCCTCAGTCTCTGCATATGAGCTGAGCTCTGCCTCAAGTATGGCACCGTATAGTTTGGCCATGGTGTGGCCAATCATGATGCTCCTGTAATTCCATGGGTCCAGGGTTTCGCCAGATTTGTGGATAGGCACAATGGTGTGTCTAGTCCACTCCTCTGGGAAGCCCTCCCCTATAGCCCGGTTGAAGACATGTGCAATCAACGGGGCTATAGTGGAGGCTGCATACATGAGATGCTCGCTTTGCGATCCCGTATGGTCTGTCGAACGTCCATGTCGCAGTCGTCCTATGGCCCTCTCAACCATCTTTGCTGTGAAGAGAGAAGAACTAGTAGGGCGAGGCTCAAGTGGCTGGGGAATGGGAGGCTGCCCAGGCACCTCATATAATCTCTGAGCATAATCATGCCATGTGTGTAGGTCTCCGATAGGTATGGTCAGGCATGGCTCTCGTAGGGTACGCCATGCTGCAACACTGTCCATACTCATAAAGAGATGGTATAGCTCAAGCACCTGTGCCTCCTCAAAGGCTCGCCTCTTCCGATGTGTGAGTCTTCATCCGTCCCTTGGCCTGTCTCTCTGTGACCTCTCCCAATGCTCGCTGAGCTCGTAGTCAGCGGGGGGGGGGGAGAGGGAGAGAGAGAGAGAGATGAGAGAGAGAGAGAGAGAGAGGAGAGAGAGAGAGAGAGAGAGGAGAGAGAGAGAGAGAGAGAGAGAGAGAGAGAGAGAGAGATGAGAGAGAGAGAGAGAGAGAGAGAGAGAGAGAGAGAGAGAGAGAGAGAGAGAGAGAGATGAGAGAGAGAGAGATGAGAGAGAGAGAGAGAGAGAGAGAGAGAGAGAGATGAGAGAGAGAGAGAGAGAGAGTCATATTAATGTTTCTGGAGGCCAAAGTTGGCCTATGAGACAAAAGCCATGTACAAGTGTAGTAACCATGTGTAGAAAATGAAATGAAATAAACACAAAGCTATCTAGGGTTGGTAAAAGTCTGGGGAGACGTGGCTCTGACTCAGCAGATAGTGGCCACCTAATACAGGGGGATCCATAATATGAGTGAGTAAAAGACCCTAGCTACTAGTGATGGGGGGAGGTGGGTGTAGTATGTGGTACATCGGTGGTGGTCTGAGTGCCTCCTGAAGGAAGACAACCCAGGGGGTGGTGGTACGACTATGCTCCATCATGCGGTCGTAGGCTGTCTTGATGCGTGAGATATCCTCGTGATATAGTCGCGGTCGACTATATCCTACCATGCGTGGTCGGCGTCGTGCTCTGTGTGCTGCTGCTTGGTGGAGCGTGAGCCCTATAGAAGGACCTCTCTGATGTAGCTCAGCTCGCTGAAAGAACTGGGTAATGGTCTGTTGGGTACTCACCCGTGGCTGATGTGTTGGCTGTAGTGACCACTCTCGCCTCGTATGCTGAGTGCTCCTGTGAGGAAGTCCCCCAAACGTCGCTGGTCTCCCATAGTCATGCACAACTAGAGTGACTCCTCTAGATGGAACTGTACTCCTAGGTATAAGTATGCTCGACATTTGATAACAAAATGCTCCTCACTCTCTACCTCTGTCTAGCATACTGGGCACCAGCTCTCCTCATGGGGGACTCCCCTGGACAGACCCCTCTCAATCTCGAGCTGATGTGATGAGACCTGGAGCTGCCGAATGCTGACTCGGGGGTGGTGGGGAAGGTATGTCTTCATGTATCTCGGGACCTCGATGAAGCCCGCGTCCGATATATGTAGAAAATGCTCGCGGTAATAGAGCATTTTCTGTGGCAATGTATCCCTAGGGCTCACCCATGTCCTTTGTATGTATGTATGCCATATCTCCTTACGAATGACCCTATTCCTCTCTTGATGAGAGAGCGAGTAGGTGGGTGCATGTGAGTCTTACTGTAGTGGTGGTAGCCTATCTATGTCAAAGCCATGGTGGGCCAACCAGTCTCATCTCATGTCTGTGCATACCATTAGGAGGTGTCGCGTGCTAATGCCATATCACGTGATGCCTGGAAAGCACGATAAGCAATGCGCTCTGTATCCATGCTCCGAAGTCTGTGTAATAGGCATACTGTTTGGAATAGTGCCTCAACTAGCATCGGTGGTGCAGCGAGCTCTGCTCTAATGATATCATGTGGTACTTAAGGCTTGCTGCGGATAAGTCTGGCAATCATGAGGATTTGTGGCCTCTCTAAAGCTGTCCATACTGATGTAGCTAATCCCGAGCCACCCCTTTGTGCGGGGTCCTGAAAATATGCCTGGTGGCACTGTCTCTCCATCAAAGCTAGTGCTTGGTACCCATGTGTGATGCGGTCACGAGCTGCCTGAGACATAGAGAAGACCCCTTATGCTGCTGTAAATGTCACTCCGAAGTAAACATATGATCCGACCACCTCGATCGGTCCATCTGCTGCTGAGAACAAACTATGTCTGCGTACCTGTGCTGATGTATGAAAGATCATGACCTTGGTTTTACCAAGGTTCACAGATAACCCTCTGTGTCTGCAAAAGTCATCTAGGCCATGTAGATGATGCTGTAGATGATGCTGTAGACCTTCTGCAGACTTTGAAACCAATACAATTCATCAGTGTATAAAAGAATATGGACACTGGAACCCCGTACCTCAATGCCACCTCCCCCTGCTGCTGTATGAAGTCCACTATCTCATCAATGTAGAGACCAAAGAGGGTGGATGAAAGAGGGTATCCTTGCTTCACCCCGATAGTGCTAGCAAGTGGATCAGATAAGCCCCCTGGACATCTGACTCTACCAGATACTCTCTCGTATAAGGTGTAGATCCCCCATATCATCTCCTCCGGAGCTCCGATATCAAGTAGTCGTCTGAAGAGTTGGTCACTGGGGACAGTGTCAAATGCTTTGCGGAAATCCACAAAGCAACAATATAATCTCCTCTTCCTCACCCTTGCCTCGTCGATCAGGCATCTCAGAGTGAAGATGTGGTCAATAGTAGAGTAATCTCGTCTGAAACCTGCTTGTCCTGGAGCCCTGATACCATTCCTCTTAGCGAGAGTACTCAACTCTGTCTCTAGTACTGCCCCATATAACTTGGCCAATATGGGGCCAATCATGATCGTCCGGTATGTAGCTGGATCCATAGTATCACCTGACTTATGAATGGGCACTATGGTGTGCCCAATCCATGAGTCCGGGAACCCTTCAACCAATGCTCGGTTGAAGAGGTGGGCAAGGAGTGGTGCGAGAGTCGTGCCTCCATAGATGAGGTGCTCTGCCTGTAAACCGAAATTGTCATGGGCCCTGCCATGCTGCAGTCGGGCAATAGCGCGTCCCACCATAGTGGGTGTGAAGAAGTCAGAGGTAGTAGGACGTGAGCTTTGCGGTCTGGGAATGGGGGGATGGTTTGGGATCTCGTATAGACTCCGTGCATAGCTATGCCAAGTGCTCGGGTCTCAGATAGGTGTCTGCTGTCTCCTCTCTCTCAAATGTCACCATGCCACTCTACTGTCTCGACTCATGAGGAAATGGTAAATATCCCAATACTGTCTCTCCTCCCAATCTCGCCGTTTGCGGCGAGTAAGGCTTTGCATGCGACGCTGTGCCTGTGTGTGTAATATCTCCCCTATGCGCTAAAATCTGTAGGTGCTTCTGTAGCTCACGGCCATCTGCATCATACCAGCGGTTCTGGGGCATGGATCCTTTGCGTGGAGGGTGCATATGTGTGCAGTGTGGGAAGCTGCGGAGAGCTGAGTCCTATAGGATGGTGGTAATCTCTGATGTAAGTGTGTCCAAAGGTGAGAGTGGATCGAGGGAGACTAGGCGGGTGTGTAAATGGTGTGCATAAACA
>CM035441.1:115578706-115593706 GCA_020310875.1 Ceratopteris richardii | reverse complement strand
AATGTCTTTGAGAATATTATTTAAACAATGAGCCATGCAAAAGCAAACAATGATGTGAGGGTACAAATTTTCAATAATTGCACCTGCAGCTCTATTTGCAGGCTCCCCATCTGCTACAATGCAAACCACATTTGATGGCCCAACAATCTCTATTGCACTTGCCCACTCAGCAGCAAGTACATCAGCTGACTTTCCTGTGTCGGATGCATCATGTGATGAGATGAAGTACATCTCCCCACGAGAATAAGCTACCACTCCATGGATAGAGCGTCGTTGGACATCACTCCATCCATCCACAAGCAATGATACTCCGTTTCTTTCCCATGATTTTTTAATGGTCTCGCATGCGGCTTCCACAAGCTTCTTCTCTTTCTCCAACAAAGTGGTGCGCAAGCTCTCGGAGGATGGAGGCACATAGTGTGCTCCATATTCACCAATCTTCTTTACCATATCTTTGAAATATGGTGATCTATGGAAAAGTTAAACAAATAAGATTTATAAGTAATGGCTTATGGCCCATGGGAGTGTCAAAATCTGAAAATCAGCAAATATTGAAACAAAATGAAGATTCAATTCTTACCGAGCCGCATTGAAAGCTATGTGGTCATGGTTAAAAAAGAGTGCCACTGCAGTGTCCACCTCCTCTTTCAATACGGGATTCCAATTTTCATGGAGTGTTTGTTGACGTGATGAGCGCACATAGGGCATTCCCGATGGTGTAGAGGAAGTAGGAGTAGGATGAGGAGTGGAAGTAGGAGTAGGAGTAGGAGTAGGAGCACGAACCGGTGTCTGGTCGTGAGAGATGCTCGGATGGTGGATCAAGTCATCCGCCTAAATCGTTCGGCATACGCGGGGTGTCTGTAGCGGACTCAGGCTTATGAAAATAAGGGTTCTAATGACAAAACAATATAAATTACCTAATTCTATGACTGAAACTCAAGTTTTCTTACCAAAAGTAAATAGTTTTAACTAGCTATGGACCGTAAGGACGGGCAGCCTCGTACATAGCAACAGCTTCCTGATATGAGATTGAAACTTCCATAATGGGTTCTTCTACTAAACTTTCAGGTAAGCTAGAGGGTTCTGGTCTGTCTAGAGTTGGCGGAACATTTTCAATATTTTCAATATTTTCAATAGTACTGTGCTCAGACTCATGAACTAACTTAGAAGACATCAAGGAAAGTAATGGAAAACTAATGAAACAATACGATGCTAAACTGTTTGAATGAATTAATTGATATGCTAATGGTTCGAATCAATAAATCTAATACAACTGGAAGGCCTAAACAATTGGATAAATGTCTAGTCAATTGGATAGTTGACTAAATGAGAAATAAGATTTAAATGGATCTTTAGGATGCCGCTTCACTTCACTTTAATTGATTGTAATCTTCAATGTTTCTGCAAAAAACATTAGTATATTAGTAATAATAATACAAGAATCATTAAGAAACTTAAAACATTAGTCACATACATTAAAGCATACACATGCTCATGCATGCAAACATACATTCTCTCATGCATACATAACATGCTAACATACATATGTACTTATGCTAACATGCACACACTTTCCACTTACACATATGCACATTTCATATCTTCCTAATTTTCATGCATATGCATACATAAACTCATACGCATGCTTTAATGCACGTGCATACATGCATTAATTACATACATTCTAACATGCATACAATCATGCGTACATACATTCATGCTCACATATGCATTTATACTAATTAACATGCATAAACATTTATCCTCATACTAACATGCATACACTCATGTATATGTACATGCACATACATAACATACATGCATATACATTCACACGGACATGCATAACTCTCTCTCTCTCTCTCTCCTTCTCTCTCTCTCTCTCTCCTCTCTTTTTCTCTTTCCTCTCTCTCTCTCTCTCTCTCCTTCCTCTCTCTCTCTCTCTCTCTCCTTCTCTTTTTCTCTTTCCTCTCTCTCTCTCTCTCTCTCTCCTTCCTCTCTCTCTCTCTCTCCTTCTCTTTCCTCTCTCTTTCTTCCCCGTTCTCTCTCTGCCTGCCTACCTCTCTCTCTCTCTCTACCGTTCTCTCTCTCTCTCTCTCTCTACCGTTCTCTCTCTCTCTCTCTCTCTCTCTCTCTCTCTCTCTCTTTCCTTCTCTCTCCTCTCTCTCTCTCCTTCTCTGTCTGCGCGCTGCCGCGCTGACAGAGGAGGGGAGGGAGAGTCTCTCTCTCTCTCTCTCTCTCTCTCTCTCTCTCTCTTTCTGCCTACCTCTCTCTTCCCCGTTCTCTCTCTGCCTGCCTACCTCTCTCTCTCTCTCTCTCTCTCTCTCTCTCTCTCTCTCTCTCTGCGCGCTGCTGCGCGCAGCGCCAGGGAGGGAGGGAGAGACTTTCACTCTCTGTCTCTCTACTCTCTCTCTCTCTCTCTCCTTCTCTGTGCGCGCTGTCGCGCTGCAGCAGAGGAGGGGAGGGAGAGATTCTCTCACACACATACATCACACATACACACATACACACACACGTCACATACACACATACACACATCACACATACACATCACATACACACACATCACACACACATATATCACATACACACACTTCACACACACACATACATCACATAACACATACATCACACTTCACACACACACATACATCACATAACACATACATCACATCACATACACATATATACTTCACACACACACATACATACACACATCACATCACATAACACATACACGCACATACACATAACACATTCACACATAACACAAACACGCACATACACATAACACATTCACACATAACACATACACGCACATACACATAACACATTCACAGATAACACATACACGCACATACACATAACACATTCACACATAACACATAGACGCACATACACACACTACTGCAGGGACTCAGACCAAGCCACGGAATAGGCATGGTCATGCTTTCGGCCGGACAATCATTCATGCAGAAGCATGGGGCATATCAAGATCATCGTACACAGCAGGACATGACGGCTCAATATCCCGAGCACGAGGAGGGTCTAATGAGAAAGAAGGAAAAACAGAAGAAAGTAAAGAGCAGGAAACAGTACCTGCAAAAAACATTAGGAGAAACTTGAGCTCAACACACATTTAAATACATACACAAGTCCTTCCTAATCCACTCTTTTGGTTTTAACAATCTACAACCACACTTTAATCTCCTTACTTTCACCACACTTTAAATTGACTTTATTTACACAACTCACTTACTCCATTCTTTTAACCTTTTTCATATACACCATTTATTTAAAGTTTCTCTTTAACTTCCTTTAATTGCATCATTTATTCCAACCACTCTTTCAATCACTTTAGTTACACATCTTCTATAAACCATTCTTTTTCCTAGTACTCATATAGACCACTAGTTATTTATCCATTTAATCTACCATTTTTAATTTAATTAGCCTATATTTCTTATTTTAAATAAATCATTTAATTCAATCTTAGGTTAAGATTTTAATTAATTAGAACCTTAGTATTAAATGCACATACATGATTAAATAATTAATTAAACCATATTTTAATTTTTGTTATTGAATCAATGTTTAGTTATAGATTAATTTCCTTAAATATTAATTATTTTAACCCTTAAAACATTCTAAAACCCTAGAAAACCTACTTAAAACCCATTAAAACCCTATTAAAACCCTTTGGAAATTACTGAAAACCCATCAAAATCCTTTTGAACCCTATCATTAACCCATTAGAATCTTAAATCAACCCTAGCATTAACCCATTGGAATCATTTAAGATCCTTTGGATTAACCCTACTGACATAAACTTATATAAACTTATGAAACCCTAGGGGTATATACTCATATGTCTTATATGTATCAATTTAAAACACTCATTAAATGAGTAATTAGGGTAACCCTAATATGAACACATATTCTTCATGATTTCTTGTACCTGCAAACACTTCAAAAGTAGTTAATTCAATCCAGAACAACTGATCAACAGTGAAAAAGAGGTTTAGAATTTACCAATAAATATTTTAATTTTTCGGGCCATCAATTGGAAGATTCAAATCTTCCCGACATCCACCGCCACCAAACCTGCACATCGTCCCGATGGGCCAACTTGCAGATTAAGGGAAGCAACATTTTCAATGATTATCCTGAAATTAAATCATAGAACAACATCAATTCTTTTTTAAATATATTTAATCTTATCAAATTTTAAATCTTTTCAACATGCACATGAAGTTTATTTCAATTACATCTGGCAATGAAAACATATTAAAGTATAAAGGTAAACTATTAACCTTTTCAGTCAACAAACATTAGTTTACATTTTATCCATTTATAAACTATGTAAAGATTAGTATAAAACAGAATTCATTTTCATTCATTCAAATGCAGGTTTTGTCATATATATGCATTTACATATGAGCAATCAAGCATGCCAAAGAAGTCTACTAAATCTACTTGGACAGACAGCCGCCTTGTATGCCCAATTTTAATCACTAGATGTGTTTTTTCACAACTAGTTTTCTTCATATAAATATGATGTAAACTTCATATCGATAATAAATGTAAATACCTTTTTGGGGTGGAAGAAGGTATAACTTCCATGTCAATATTATTTTTATTTTTATTTATTTATTTTTTTTTTCTTCTACTTTTTTGTTTTAAAGGGGAAAGGCTTAACCCCTTAATCCGAGCTAAGGATCTAGCTGCATGGACAAGAAAGATCTAGGTTTTCACAGACATGTATCATGCAACAATATGCTCCTACATATATACAACTACTTTCGTTATCTAAATGAACTACAAATCCTTCTATTTCTAACAAATCTCACTTAATGTATAAATGTAGAAATATAAATTATGTTTATTTTCCTAATATGGTTAAATAGAGTCCTTTATAAATTAATATTCTTCATTCCAGATTTTATCAATTAGTTTTATATGAATGCAAATAAAATACGTAAAACAAAATTTTAAGACAAAGAAAAATACGACCTAAAATCAATTTTATCTTCAATCTGCTCATCTTTATGCATCTTAATTTGTTCTTCAAAGACCTGTTAGAACTCAACCAGCAACAGCTAGACATGCAAAATTATTAAATTTCATATTCAAATCTTCTCTTGGTTTTCCTGCAAAAGAAACCCTCACTAAAGAAATTCATTCATACATAATTAATCATGCTCATCATCAAACATTACTTCATACATTTCATCATCTCTTTGTTTAAATAATTTAATTCTTTTGCCAGCAATTAAGTTTTTAAGAGGCGTGCCATCTAATTCGCGTAAGGCATACGTTCCATTATCATAGGTTTTGACTACCACATAAGGTCCAAACCAACGTCTTTTTAGTTTTCTACGGGCATCATAATGAGAATCAAACGTACTATCATACAGTAAAACCCAATCATTAACATAAATCGGCTTTGGTCTTAACCTATGTGATTTATCAAAATACTTCTTGTTTTTCAATCGAGAATCTTTTAGTTTAACTATAGCCTCTTCTAAACGTTCATTCCCTTGCTCTAGTTGCTGGATTCGCAGAGCTAATAAATCTTCTGTTGACAAATTATCTTCCCATGGTAAAGTAGTCCAAGTAAGAATTTGCGTATGCACAGGGAAAATTGGTTTCTGGCAATACATCAACTCTGCCGGCATATACCCCGTCGTTCTAGTGCAGGTCATTCTATCGGCCCACAACGCAAATGGCAGATAAGTTGGCCAATTCTTAATTTCTCCATTACAAGCTTTGGAAATTGCTTTAATAATAGGAGAATGCCCTCGCTCAATCTTCCCATTAGCTTCAGGGTTGTAAGTAGTAGTAAGGGCTAAGCGAATTCCATGCCTAGCAAAGAATTCTCTAGCCTCCTGCGCATCTAACTCTCCCCTATCAGCCACTACCTTTTCTACATAACCAAATCGTGAAATGACATCCTCAAGAAGAAATTTGCATACATTCAAGGTTGTCTTAGATCTTAAAGCTCTGCCTTCTACATGATTCGTAAGATCTTCACGTGCCAAGACTATATATCTCATCTTATTGATACCTTTGGGCATGGTAACTAAGTCTACAACCCATTTATAATGGATGCATGGTGGATAGGTAGGATGCAACGGATCCCTATGTTTGACTGAGGAATGAATCTGACATACGTCACATGAAGTAACATAATTTTTAACAGTAACATAAATCCCTGGCCATCAGTATCCTTCTCTAATTTTTTCATACATAGCTACAAAACCTTTATGTCCTGCCCATAAAGTATCATGCATACTCTTCATGACTTGTAACTGAAGATCCTTAGTACCTAGTACTCGTTGTGGCAATCTAATTTTTCCCCTCGCATGTCTCCAAATGAAACCATCTTTCAGAAAAAAGTTGTAAGCTCTTTTCCTAATATTTCGAAATCTATTTGAAGACCATGAAGGTGCCCTAACCAAAGTACTTAAATACTTTCCAATATCCTGCCACTCTCCTTCGTATTCTTCAATATTAAACTGTTCATATGAGTATGCTTTAGAATCATAATTAATTGCATTTATTTCTAATTCTGTTTCTTCCTCATTATCAAATCTAGCTCGAGAAAGCATATCAGCCACAGGATTAGATTTACCTGCAATATGTATCAAAATAGGATTTATAGACTTGATGTATGAAATCCATCTAAGCATGGCAATGTCGGGTGATGAACAGTTTGTAATCATTCCAATCAGAGGTAGACAATCTGTCTCAACTATTACATTTGCACCTATAAACACCTATAAAATATTCTTTATCGGATTTTAATGCCGTGACTAAACCCCATAGTTCTCGTTTAATTTGCGGATAATTTCTTTGCGTATCGTGTAAAATCTTTGCTCCAAATCTCACAGCATACCTATTGCCCTCTTCATCGTCCTGACCAATAACCCATAGGTGGTTTACTGTTCCATAGAAAAATGGCAAGTTACGGTTCATTCAAGATTTACAACCTGTTAACAAGGTTACTATTAGGAATGTAGGTACTGGGCCCATTGTAGGAGAATTCGCTGAAGCCTTCGCTGGTCATGCCATTTACTCAATGGGAGACTTGTATTCTGGCTACGATCAATTTCAGCTTGCTATTGAAAGTAGAGACATTACGACCATGAAAACTCCTTTAGGCTTAGTTCGCATGTGCACTTTGCCGCAAGGAGCTACTAATTCAGTAGCGCATATGATGAACGCCATGAATTCAGTATTACATGACTTCATTCTTAATATAGCCATGCCATTTATTGATGACATTCCTATTAAAGGATGTATTGAGAATGCGAAAGATGAAACTTTAGATTCCTCTGGCTGCAGGAAGTTTGTAGTAGATCATATCTCTGACTGTGAAAGGATTTTCCAGAGATTTGAAGAGGTTGGTCTCACATAATCGATTATGGGCTTTCGGAACAGGTATGGATCGAAGATTCCATGGAATGTGAGGCACTGTAAAGATGATCATTGGTGGTACAATTTGTGGGTCTGCACAACCTATCTCATGGGAATATAAAGAAAATGCCTTTCCATGCTTTCTAATCACTCTTTGAAATAGTTCACGTTCCTCGGGTAACAAAAAATTTTCATCATTTCCTATCTTGATTAGCTTTAAAGTTTCTTCTGTGAAGGTATGACCTATATTTGTGCGCTCTCTTAAATAAGGATCATTGGTAACTTTCCTAAACTTCTCTTCACTCTCTCGTGGTAATGATTAGGCAATCGGTTTAATATTTTTATCAACGGTTTTGTATTTTGTATTTACTTTTGCTTCCTTTTCATTACTCATGACAAATTTAATAATCAAATCATATTCTTCAATAGAATTTAAAAGTACAAATCTAAAATTTTCTTTTTCATGCAAAATATTTTGAAGTTCTTCAATCAATGAGTTTGAAGATAAAGTTTCAATTACGGTTTCAATGTTTTCATCAGATGAAATGAATCCTTTCTCTTTATAAAAGTTTTCATAATGTTTTATAATTTTTTTAGGAATTTGTTTATAATGACTGAATTGCAAATATGATGAAGGGAAATATAAAGAAAAACTATCTAAAGTATCTACAGATGGGTGCGAGACATCAAACCAAGAACCACCGTTGTCTCGCTCAACAGTGGCATCTAGGCAAAATTTTGATCATAATAAGTTCCAAACTCACGAAGAGGCATATGATCTTCACGTATCTTTTCATGAGAACGGATGGGCGTCTTCCTAATTTGCTCCCTATTTCGTACATGGTTTGGGCTGACTATCATAACTTGGAGCGATTGTAGATCATCTTTAGATCTAATTCTTGCGTATGCTGAGCCGTCATCTATTACTTTAGTCTCCATTCTGGCTTCACATATAAATGGTTGACCTAAGATAATTTCATAAGAGCAGTTTTCCTGAATGAAAAAGTGGAATGTCTCAGAGATTCCACCTATCATTAGAGGTATGTTGGCACATGCTCCTAGGAGTGATCCACAACCATTGTCCGCGGTTCGCATTATCCAGCCGTGATTTTTATCAATAGGCCATTTAAACTTATCATATAATCCTTTCGAAATCACATTGATTTCAGACCTAGAGTCAATTAGGGCTAAAGCAGAATATGATCTCTTCTGATCTCCTAAGTTAACTTTAATCTCCGGTGTGCCTCTCGCCCAAAAACTTTTTCTAAAATCACTCTCTGAGTTTTTTGTTTCGTCATCTGGTACAATCGGCCCTAAGAAATTTTTGTTCACATTACAGGTATTATCTTCTTCATCTTCTGAGTCCAAAGAAAGAGATTCATGAATCAAGTGAGTTACATCGGCAACATCTTGCATCTCTACCTCTTGTGACAGAGGGAATCTCTTCCTTTTAATTAGTTTAATAAAATTTTCCTTAAATTCAATTTTTGCTATTGAGAAGATTTGTTCTAAAGTCATTGTTACTGCACTTTTTAATAAGATGTCATACAATATTTCTTTCGAATCAACTTTTTGTTCAAGTTCAGAAATAAGAATAGCTTTCGGTACTCGTTTTGGTTTCTTTTCAGGTTTCTCTTCAGGTTTTGTTTCAGTTCTAGGAATTTGCTCTACTTTGTTTGATGTTTGAATTGGCTCACTAAACACAGGTTGTTTACCCTCCCTAATTTCTTTTTCTTCGCTCCTCATTTGTTTTAGAACTTTCGCCTTGTTCAAACTGAACTTTCTTAGGCTTCGGCTCATCTCTCATCTTACTTCTAGTCATTCGTCTACCTGAATCATTTGTATCTTGCTCATCATCCCTCTTTCTTTTCTCTTCAACATTCGCAATATGCGAATATATCGAGAATTGATCAACAGGAGAGTTCCACGCAGTTTTCTGCATAATATCATCTCTCGCCTTTATCAAAGCTTCATTGAGTAGTTCCTCGTTTCCCTTGTTTGTTCGGAATCAGAGTCACTATCAACATATTCTAGTTTAACAGCAGAAGCAGATTTCGAAGACTCAGAAAGGTTTTCATACAGCTTCTGCATCCCTCCCTTTCCCCAATTGGCAGCTAAGGGTAAATGTGTTCTATAGTCGCACAATCGCTTGTCAATATCAATTACAAGTCTTTCTCTTTCGCATCTTTCAATGCTTCACATCTGTAAGTCAAATGATCTGTGGCATCGCACCAGATACATCTCCTCACATTGGCATTTCTCCTTTCATTGAAATTTCTTTGGTTAAATGCTTGAGGAATCGGTTGAGGAATTGGTTGGGGTACAACTGGAGGATTAGGAGGTATAAAAGGTGGATTAGGAGGTACTAATGGATGATTCGGAGCTACTAATGGTGGATTTGGAGCATTTACTGGTTGAGGATAAATAGTCGGATGAGCTTGCATTGCAGATTTATCTTGAAGGTTTAAAGCATACACCACATTCTGCAAAGCCGCTACCTCTTTAGACATATTCTCGTGCATATGCATCATATTGTCCAACTTGTTAAACAAAATCTCAAATTGTAACTCGGTTGGTACTCTAGATGTGGATGTTGTAGGCTCAACTTTTGAATCTATATGTGTATCCCTAGTTGCCTGAATTGGAGGAAAACTGGAAGATGGTTGAGACATCGATTCATAAAGGAGTGTTTTACGTTGGATCATGTGAGCAACCTTCTCAAATACAGTTTTCACTACACCCCAGTCATCTGTAAGCCCATATTTCTTTCCCGGTTCTTCAAGCCTACGCTCAACCTCTACCCTTATATCTAGAGACAAGATTTTAAGGAAATATAAAATGATATCTGGGGTAAGGGCAACTCTATCCTGTTCAGGTAATTGAGAGAATCTTTTCATAAATTCACTATGGAGTTGAGTTAACGAAATGTGAGGCTTAGGTGAACTAATCCATTTCATAAATCCTTCTCTACTATGTTGACTGTAGTCTTCTAAGTAGAATTCCTTATGCAGCTCTTTTCTAAACTCATCCCATTCCTTATTGTCATGTATATCCATAATAGCTTTTACAGTATCTATGGCCAGACGTCCAAGATAGGATTTCCACTTTGTTTCAGGTAAACTGTGTAACTTAGCTAATTCCTCAAACGTGTCTAAATAATTTGTAACATTCATACCAGTAAATTTCCCTTTATCCTTTAATAACGTTTCAACTACTTTTTGTCCTTGCGTCTCGTGCATCATAGTTTGAAATAGCTCGTCCATTTTTGAAGTTTGTTTTGACTTAGCTTGAACAATTCTAACTATATCCTGAACTTCTTTTGTTACTCTTTCCTTATGTTCAGCTACTAATTCTGAAATTCCGTTAGAGTCCAGTTTGTTAAGTTTATACTATGCCAATATGCTTCAAGTAAAGCTATGATTAACGCTTAACCTATGATTAACAAACAGTTGCCTTTAACCTATACCAATAATAAAATTTTGCACCCAAGAATGTAAGGGTAAAGAAATTATACCAACTGCTCGAAGATGAGGCTCAAAACAGTGCTTTCTGTGAAATTCAATACATTTATTGATTTGAATCAAAACCTAAATACATAGTTTGCTAAAAATGGGTGCAAACGTTTTGTGCTTCAATTGTTGATGAAAGGGGTGGCGAGATGAGGGTAGCTACTTGCCACTCTTCGTGGAGGCGCTCAGTTCCCTAGGGAACAGCCCTCAACACCTAGAAAAGTGCAAGCTCCAGGGATGAAGATGAAGCTGCACTGATGTAAAATCGTATGAATGTATATGCAATGCAAAATTTAAAATTTATACCTGAGCTGCAACGCCGTTTGTTCACGTCGGGTTCACCAATGTCGGGTCGTGAGAGATGCTCGGATGGTGGATCAAGTCATCCGCCTAAATCGTTCGGCACACGCGGGGTGTCTGTAGCGGACTCAGGCTTATGAAAATAAGGGTTCTAATGACAAAACAATATAAATTACCTAATTCTATGACTGAAACTCAAGTTTTCTTACCAAAAGTAAATAGTTTTAACTAGCTATGGACCGTAAGGACGGGCAGCCTCGTACATAGCAACAGCTTCCTGATATGAGATTGAAACTTCCATAATGGGTTCTTCTACTAAACTTTCAGGTAAGCTAGAGGGTTCTGGTCTGTCTAGAGTTGGCGGAACATTTTCAATATTTTCAATATTTTCAATAGTACTGTGCTCAGACTCATGAACTAACTTAGAAGACATCAAGGAAAGTAATGGAAAACTAATGAAACAATATGATGCTAAACTGTTTGAATGAATTAATTGATATGCTAATGGTTCGAATCAATAAATGGCCTAAACAATTGGATAAATGTCTAGTCAATTGGATAGTTGACTAAATGAGAAAAAAGATTTAAATGGATCTTTAGGCTGCCGCTTCACTTCACTTTAATTGATTGTAATCTTCAATGTTTCTGCAAAAAACATTAGTATATTAGTAATAATACAAGAGTCATTAAGAAACTTAAAACATTAGTCACATACATTAAAGCATACACATGCTCATGCATGCAAACATACATTCTCTCATGCATACATAACATGCTAACATACATATGTACTTATGCTAACATGCACACACTTTCCACTTACACATATGCACATTTCATATCTTCCTAATTTTCATGCATATGCATACATAAACTCATACGCATGCTTTAATGCACGTGCATACATGCATTAATTACATACATTCTAACATGCATACAATCATGCGTACATACATTCATGCTCACATATGCATTTATACTAATTAACATGCATAAACATTTATCCTCATACTAACATGCATACACTCATGTATATGTACATGCACATACATAACATACATGCATATACATTCACACGGATATGCATAACTCTCTCTCTCTCTCTCCTTCTCTCTCTCTCTCTCTCCTCTCTTTTTCTCTTTCCTCTCTCTCTCTCTCTCTCCTTCCTCTCTCTCTCTCTCCTTCTCTTTTTCTCTTTCCTCTCTCTCTCTCTCTCCTTCCTCTCTCTCTCTCTCTCTCCTTCTCTTTCCTCTCTCTTTCTTCCCCGTTCTCTCTCTGCCTGCCTACCTCTCTCTCTCTCTACCGTTCTCTCTCTCTCTCTCTCTCTCTCTCTCTCTCTCTTTCCTTCTCTCTCCTCTCTCTCTCTCTCTCTCTCTCTCTCTCTCTTTCCTTCTCTCTCTCTCTCTCTCTCTCTCTCTCTCTCTCTCTCTCTCTCTCTCTTTCCTTCTCTCTCCTCTCTCTCTCTCCTTCTCTGTCTGCGCGCTGCTGCGCTGACAGAGGAGGGGAGGGAGAGTCTCTCTCTCTCTCTCTCTCTCTCTCTCTCTCTCTCTCTCTCTTTCTGCCTACCTCTCTCTTCCCCGTTCTCTCTCTACCTGCCTACCTCTCTCTCTCTCTCTCTCTCTCTCTCTCTCTCTCTCTCTCTCTCTCTCTCTCTCTCTCTGCGCGCTGCTGCGCGCAGCGCCAGGGAGGGAGGGAGAGACTTTCACTCTCTGTCTCTCTACTCTCTCTCTCTCTCTCTCTCTCTCTCTCTCTCTCTCCTTCTCTGTGCGCGCTGTCGCGCTGCAGCAGAGGAGGGGAGGGAGAGATTCTCTCACACACATACATCATATATACACACATACACACACACGTCACATACACACATACACACATCACACATACTCATCACATACACACACATCACACACACACATATATCACATACACACACTTCACACACACACATACATCACATAACACATACATCACATCACATACACATATATACTTCACACAGACATACATACACACATCACATCACATAACACATACACGCACATACACATAACACATTCACACATAACACAAACACGCACATACACAACACATTCACACATAACACATACACGCACATACACATAACACATTCACACATAACACATACACATAACACATTCACTCATAACACATACACGCACATACACACACACTACTGCAGGGACTCAGACCAAGCCACGGAATAGGCATGGTCATGCTTTCGGCCGGACAATCATTCATGCAGCAGCATGGGGCATATCAAGATCATCGTACACAGCAGGACATGACGGCTCAATATCCCGAGCACGAGGAGGGTCTAATGAGAAAGAAGGAAAAACAGAAGAAAGTAAAGAGCAGGAAACAGTACCTGCAAAAAACATTAGGAGAAACTTGAGCTCAACACACATTTAAATACATACACAAGTCCTTCCTAATCCACTCTTTTGGTTTTAACTTTTAATCTACAACCACACTTTAATCTCCTTACTTTCACCACACTTTAAATTGACTTTATTTACACAACTCACTTACTCCATTCTTTTAACCTTTTTCATATACACCATTCATTTAAAGTTTCCCTTTAACTTCCTTTAATTGCATCATTTATTCCAACCACTCTTTCAATCACTTTAGTTACACATCTTCTATAAACCATTCTTTTTCCTAGTACTCATATAGACCACTAGTTATTTATCCATTTAATCTACCATTTTTAATTTAATTAGCCTATATTTCTTATTTTAAATAAATCATTTAATTCAATCTTAGGTTAAGATTTTAATTAATTAGAACCTTAGTATTAAATGCACATACATGATTAAATAATTAATTAAACCATATTTTAATTTTTGTTATTGAATCAATGTTTAGTTATAGATTAATTTCCTTAAATATTAATTATTTTAACCCTTAAAACATTCTAAAACCCTAGAAAACCTACTTAAAACCCATCAAAACCCTATTAAAATCCTTTGGAAATTACTGAAAACCCATCAAAATCCTTTTGAACCCTATCATTAACCCATTAGAATCTTAAATCAACCCTAGCATTAACCCATTGGAATCATTTAAGATCCTTTGGATTAACCCTACTGACATAAACTTATATAAACTTATGAAGCCCTAGGGGTATATACTCATATGTCTTATATGTATCAATTTAAAACACTCATTAAATGAGTAATTAGGGTAACCCTAATATGAACACATATTCTTCATGATTTCTTGTACCTGCAAACACTTCAAAAGTAGTTAATTCAATCCAGAACAACTGATCAACAGTGAAAAAGAGGTTTAGAATTTACCAATAAATATTTTAATTTTTCGGGCCATCAATTGGAAGATGCAAATCTTCCCGACACCGGAACCGATGAAGATGATGCTCTTGAAGAGGATGGCATAGAAGACCTCACAAGCGATGCCGGGTCGATAAGAGCTTGTGAAGCACGCCGAGTATGAGCTTGAGCATCACTAATAGCAAGTTTGTTGAGTAATTCTTGCTTCTCCGAAGTGATTGCGGAACAAAATCTTACTTCATGTCCACGCTCATGAAGTAAGTGTGCACGCACCTTGTTCGCTCCACCGGTTCTCTTGTAGCCACATAGCTTGCAACTCCATGGTCTTGCACCACCACCTTCTCCGGCTGATACGGGAGATTCCACCTCTTCCCACCATGTCCATTTGCTTGTAGCATGCCTCCTCTTGGTGTTTGACCCACTTGTTCGCGATGAAGAAGCCATAGGAGAAGAAATAGCTC
>CM035441.1:115551206-115576206 GCA_020310875.1 Ceratopteris richardii | reverse complement strand
TGAGTCATGACTCATGACATCCATAAGCATTTTCAAAAAAAGGAATTGAAACTACTATGAGATTTGAATCAATGTTCAATTATCGATACAAAAAAATACCTGTGATAAGACTCGTAGAGCATGTGGAGCCATTGAAGGGTGACCACAACCATAATGTAGTCACCACTCCAATGGCTCTGCAGTCACCTCTTTGCACCTAGATGTACTACGTGCACAAGCAATGCCCACATTCCCCATATAGCTTGTGAAATCTCTTCCACTATACGAAGCAAGATATAAATGGGCTTCAAAGCAGGAACAAGAGAATCAATTTCCTTCCAAAAGCTCTCATTCGATACTTTCCTTTGCACATAACGTGCAAGCTTTGTCTAAGAGTGTGGTACATTTGTCCATCTTCGATCTATGATGGTCAGACGCAATGCTTCTATGACTTTTTGAAGTCTACATAACACCAAATATATCTAACCGAATCTAGTATCTGCAGGCCAAATCATCTCCATGGTGCCATGAGAATGGAATACAGATAATGCCAAATGATTTTTATGTATAAAATTCACAATGCGTTTGGCATCATTCACAATGGGCTCTATCCATGGTAGTTTCTCGATATCCTCTAATAGGAGATCTACATAGTGTGCAACACAGGGTGTCCAAACTATTTTGGGGAACTCATCTTAATCATTTCCCCCATTCTCTTACAGTTGGATGCATTATCTGTGATAACCTGTACCACATTTTCAGCTCCAACCTCAAGAATGGTAGATTTGATATGCTGAAAGATAAAATCACCCGTAATCATAGTTAAAAAAACACGTTTTTTTTCGCATTTTAAAAAACGTTTAGGACGTCCGGACGTTCTGGACATCCTAATACGTTTTTTTGGTCGTTTTTTTTTTTTTTTTTTTTTTTTGGGAAAAAATCTCTTCGATTTTAGGTTGAAGTCTCCCGCGAGCTGCGCATATGTTTGAGTTTGGCCATCGCTTGAGTGTGTGGAGGAGGAGTCGTCTAAGCTCTTTGATTTCAGCCCTCTAAGCTCTTTCAACTTTCAGCCCTCTACCCTCTAAACTCTTTCAGCCCTCTAAGCTCTTTGATTTGAGCCCTCTAGAGTCTAAACTCTTTCAACTTTCAGCCCTCTAAGTTCTTTCTCTTTGGGACACGTCACACATAGAGAGAGAGTTTCAGCCCTTCATTATTTTGCAAGTTTCACCATGGGTAGAGCCCCCGATGTCATCCGTAACCATGTGAAAATTCATAACTCCACCTCTTGGAATGCAATTATTGCAAGGGCATTTATGGTGGCTCAGCATCCCGCATGAAAGCTCATCTCCTTGGGTTGAGAGGAAGAGGCATTGGAAAATGTACTTCCATACCTCAAAAAACCGTAGAGGAGTTGACTTCTCAACTCCAATTGAGCGGAGGGGTGGGTAATTTGCCTATGCCTCCATCGTCTTAGAGCACTGTGGGTCAGGGTAATGAGCGTCTTCATGATGAAATCCTATCTCCTCAAGTTCATGATCACAGTGCAAGTAAAATGCCACGCACAGAGAGTATGAGTTTCATTGGTGCCAATGCCTCTCCCTCTTTTTCACGTCATCCATCACATTCAAAGATCCCTGATAGCAATATATTCATGAGAGGCAATATAAGGGCTAGAATGCAAAAGCAACATATGGAAGAGGCCACTAGAGAGTTGACCAAACTCTTCATTCAGTGTGGCATTCCATTTAATGTTGCTAGTACTCTTCCATGGAAGAGGGCAATGAAAGCCGTTAGTAGAATAGGTGTTGCTTGGGAGGGTCCTTCAGGACAAACCTTGCGCACTACTGAGCTCTCAAGGCAAACAAAGGTGGTAGAGACTGAAATGTTATCCCTACGATCTGTATGGGAGAAATATGGATGCTCTATTCTGTGCGATGGCTGGTCGGACATGCGTAGAAGGAATGTTTATAACATCATTGTGTCCTCTTGCAAGGGCAGAATGTTTTTACGTGCTATACCAGCCCATGCACCAGGCACAATAGTACAGGTGAATTCATATTCTCACATGTTAAGAAAGCCATTGAGGATGTGGGAAGTGAGAATGTGTGAATCCAACTGTGTCGATGGGGCGTATGATTGAAGAGGCATACCCCAACCCACAGTTTAGATTTGCTTATGGAAGACATTGGGGCACTTCCATGGATGAAGTCGATCCTTGATAAAGCAAAATTCATTGTGAAATTTGTCACTACTAAGCCAAAAGTACTGAACATCTTTCGTGCCCACTCTACCTTGGATTTCCCGAAACCCTCTATGACACGGTTTTGTTACATGTATATAGTACTTGATAGAGTCCTTAGAGTAAGAAAAGGGCTTCTATGTACGGTGGTGGCTGAGGATTGGTACAACATTCAGGAGGTCAGAGGAGGAGACACTCTCTTCACACAGTTCTCAGTGCTCGTTATGGGAGATGATGAGTTTTGGACGAAGGGAGATACGTTGGTAGCTGCCATTCAGTCAGTGTACAATGTTCTTCGCATCACATATATGGAGGGCAGCACACTTAGTCTTTTATATGAGTACATTGATCGTATACAAGAAAGCATCCAGAAAGTTGTCGGACTCTCGGACATTGAGTAAGTTTTGTCAATTGATCACTCATCATATGATGTAGTAATAGTAATTTATCATGATTCACATGTATGATGTTTATAATTTCATTGTTTATTATATAGGAAGACCACTTTATGTGATGCTGTGAGAAAAAGATGGGATTGGTTTCATAAACCAATCCATGCCGTTGCTCATATTCTTCATCCATTATGGAGAAGTGAGCAACAATTTACAGACATTGAGCTAGAGAATAGCTGGATTGACTACATCATGCGATGGAGCGGCGGGGATGTTGCTATTTTGTCAGAGTTAGAGACTGAGAGATTGCAGTTCCGTAGCATGGAGCGCTACTTAGGACAGCCCATTGCACGGCTACGCGAGAACCAGATTGCTTCGGTCACATGGTGGGAGAAATATGGAGTGAGTACTCCACTATTGGTAAGTATTTTTACCATTTAGTCTTTCAAAATCCATTCGAATCTATTTTTTATGAATCATGATCTATTATTTTTTTCACGAATCATAGCGAAGATTAGCCTTACGAATTCTTTCGCAAGATTGTAGCACAGGTCCTGCAGAGAGGAACTGGAGTACATGGGCTCTATTCCATACGAAAAAAGGAATAGATTGAGTCCTCAACAACTTGAGAGATTGGTTTATTGCCATTGTAACCTCAAGTTGTTAGAGACTAAAGGGATCAACATAGCCCCACTACAGGTAAGTTCTAATTTCTAAATTTGAACTTTTATGAAAGCTTAAAGCTATTTACTAGAGTCTAGACTTAATTTTGATTAGAAAACTGAATTTTGCAGGTAAATATTGATCTAGTTGATATTGGTAAAGTCAAAGATATTCCTCAAATCCCTCAGGAAGAGAGGGATATCTTTGCCATGCTTGCAGAGGAGTCTCAGAGATTTGTACGTCAGACTCGTAGCCGCACTCGAAGGGGTAGGTAAATTGTAAATTTGTAATACTATTTAGTATTACGTAAACATTAACACGTTACACAAGTATGCCCATTGCTACGATTTTCTCTCATATATATGCATTGTTTATGTAGGTGATCCATCATTACCATCTACTAGCTGGTACACATAGAAGTATGTTTCAAGAAAGGGTGGACGAGGTCGTGGAAGGGGTGGTGGATCCTCTACCACTCAGAGAGATCATCCAGTTGTTCGAGAGGATTGGGAGCAGGATTCAGCCTCATCTTCTAGTGGAGATGATGACTTGGACGAGAGATTGTTGAGATTGCAACTACATTTGGACATACAGACTCAGATAGTACATCTTCATGGGCTAGCACATTTGATGAAGAGCCCATAGATGATGTCTCTACCGAGGACATCGAGAGTCATCTTAGACTTGTCACTTTAGTTTGTATAGCTATTAGCATGCTTCATATATTTTGGACAGTGTGTGATAGTGATCAGTTGGATCATGGATGTGTCTTGTTGGATTTAGACTTATGATATGGTTTTACCATTTTTGTATGAGACTTGAGTCATGACTCATGAGTTCTGACATTCACGGTTCATCATTGATATATACATTCTACTCTAGCATTGTCTTCTAAGTTCTATAAGGTTGTAGATTAAGTTTTTAATGTGTTTTCACCACTAGATATGTAAATGAATACTAGACATGCATTATTCATGGTTTTTTTGGGGAAAAAAAATAAATGTTGCTACAAAATATAATACTCGTTTTTTATTTTTATTTTTTTTAATACCCTACGTATTAAACGTTTTAAAACCCGTTTTTAAAACTCGTTCTTAAAACTCACTTTGAACTATGCCCGTAAACCCCCGCTCTACTAGCATCCATAGCAAGGAGGAAATAGGTACCTAGGCAAGATGACACGAGGATGTTTGTAATATGGGGTCGATGTGTGTCACTCCATCCATCAAAAATGATGGAACATCCATACATCATACAACCTGTTTTAATAGGCTCTAACTCTACCTCAATGCGATCCCGTCCCCATCTAACATGGTAGTACGCAATTGCTTGTAGTCAATTCCATTCCAATCATCGCATGGACCGACTTGAGCAATGGCTTTCACCATGCATCTACATGCCTCGGTACGTACCACATTAAATGCAAGATTGCATTCAATAACACACCTCACAATTTGTATCTTTGCAGCCTTTTGTCTCTATTTTTGTATGGTCGAGGATATAAATGAGGCACTAAGTCCTTGCCTAGGACGTTGTGTGGGAGGGGTCGAGGAGTCCTCTTCCATAGTGCCGGCTCTTTGTGATGAAGTTCGACTCTGAGTAGCACTAGTTGCAGGTTGCATCATCTCTGAAGAAGGAACTATGTCCTCCATCATCTTGATATCGGCTGAGGCCAAATCACGATGACGTGCAACACGAGCCTCTTGTGCCAAGGCATGATCACGTATTACGATTTGAGCAATCTTGAAGGAATTTTATCACATGCAGAAATGCCCATTCCTCCTAAACCACACACATGATGTATAAGTCTTGTAGTCGTGGTAGAGAAGGTCTTCGTGCAATATTTGCACGTCCACTTATGGGTGCCTGAGCCCGAAGTACTTTGAGCATTAGCCAATGAGTGGTGAATGGTATGGGTTTCCCACATGGCATTCATGCTTTGAGGCATATTGATAAGTTAATGCAAGACACTAAGGGCTCTCACAATTGAAGAATGCAAGACACTTGGGACAATGGCCGAGGCTGAATATGGTGGTCAACTGACAACTTCAAGTGCTTAGTGTGAATGCAAGAACAAAAGTTTAAAGGGCTGAATAAGGTTGAATATGGTTGAGTCACGAGTGCTCTACTAATCTAGTAGCCTCTCACGAAATTCAAATGCAAGAACAAGTGCTCACTGATTATAGGTTGCTTAATACATTGTTGCAACTTCTTGACACTTGTGTTGCAACTTGCACTCGGAGACTCAAAGCTGAGATTCGAGAAGGTCAAGTGCAAGTGCTGAAGGGCTCACACGATGGCCTCAGAGAGCTCGTCACTCGAGCTCTAGCTCTATGGCAAGCTCACACAAGGCTGGCAGGTGTTCGGGACTCGGCAGTGGGCAGGGCACTCAAATTTCAAAGCTCGCAAGTCGTTAGAACTTAGGACTCGAGTTTCAAAATAATGCACGCCGCACATAATCATTGATGACTTGATGTCTAAAAAAACAAATGAACCGAATCCGTCCGGTTTGTACCGAACCGATAGAATCGAAAATGGTACCGAACTTTTCTGGTTCGCGTACCGAATCAACCATGAACGATAATGAAGTTCAATATGCTTTGTCTTGCCATGAAGAACAAGATTTTTTGCAATAATAGTAGCACTTTACTATTTGCATTGGTCGATGAACATGAATATCAAGATAACTCAAAATTTATTGTAATCAAGCTACTTCAATTGTTGCTGTAGATGAAGGTCTATACTTTGCTTCACTTGATGAAGCGGCTATTGTTGGTTGTTTCTTGTATAGCCATGAGATAAGGTAATCTCCAATACAGAAACAATAACTAGTTGTGCTCCTTGTGTTTTTGTCACCTCCCAAATTAGAATCTACAAAACCTATTAGACTTTTTAGTAGAAAATGCAGTGACTTCGAAAATACCATAGCATAATTCAAAGTTCCCTTCAAATATTTGAAAATCCTCATAAATGCATTCCATTCTTGAGTGGTTTGTGCATGAACCTTGATACTTCAGAAACTGCAAACTGAATGTCAAGATGTTTATTAGATAGATAAATAAGCATCCAGCCTTATGACTATATAAGGTAGCATCAAAAGGTTTTGAGTGCTTCTGCATGTAATGACACATTAACATCCTTAGGTGTCTACATAGGTTTACAATCTATCATTTCAAACCTTTCTCAAAGTTTCTCGATTTGCTTTTGTTGTGTCATATAGATACAATCATTCCTAAATTTGAATTCAATGCCTAAGTAATATAAAGTCCTAAGGTCAAATCAAATGTATGCTTATGTTGTGACTTAAAGAACTGAAGATCTGAATCCTTGGGACCTGTCATGATCATGTCATAGACATAGTTAGTGATTATAATCAAGACATCTGACTTTGTTTTTACATAGAGGGTAGGAGCTGCATCAAAGTTTTCAAAACCTATAGATAATAGGTACAAATGTATTTGTTTTCAAAACCTATAGATAATAGGTACAAATGTATTTTTTTTATACCATACTCTAGGTGCTTGCTTCAAACCATAAAGTGCTTTGATATATATGAGTGCTCTTTACTTGGCTCTTCGAAACCTTTTGGTTGTTGAGTGTAAACATCGTTATGAAAATTACTTTTTAGAAAAGTTGTCTTGATATTTAACTGTCATACATTCCAACTGAAAAATGCAGCAAGGGAAAGAGAAGTATTCTGACTATGGTCATTCTAGATGTAAGTGCAAATGTTTCATCATAGTCAGGATATTATTGATTTCAAAATGTTCTGCATAATTTACCTGATCTGAATGATCTTTTTGACTTCTAGTTCTTCCTTTAAATGATTGAATTCCACTATCTTGTAAAGTTTTCACATACCATATCAGAAGTTTCTAAAAGATTGGTGAAAGCTCTTGTTCATCTACAACTGCAACTCTTTTTGTTGGTGCTCTAGAAATTTCTCCAACTTCATAAGTTGGTACATCAAGAGGTGGTGAAGGAATAGGTGAAGTTGGAGATGTAGATAGTGGTAGTATAGTAACTTTCGCTTTACGTTTGTCAATTGAAATCTTTGGGGTGTGAGAAGGTTGATTACCTTCCCTCTATGGATGAATGTAAGCATCCAAACTTGACTGAAAAATGCATAATCATCTTTGAGGCGTGAGAAGTTTGATTACCTTCCCTCTATGGCTGAATGTAAGCATCCAAACTTGACTTGAAAAATGCATAATCATCTTCCTTTATAAATTTTGGAATATTTGCATGTTTATCATAGATCTGATTTTCTGTAACATAAGCATTGTGGAAGAGTAGGATATCACCTATTTCTAGTACATAGAATTTGTGTTTTTTACTTTCAATTGCATACCTAGTGAATACTGCTTTGATGGATTTGATATCGAGCTTACTATGATCCTTCTTCTCAATATGAATATAAGCTTGAGATCCAAAAACTTTTAAGTTACTCAGATTGGGCTTCTTACCATAATAAGCTTCACAAGAAGTGATGTCTTTTAAAGCTTTTGCGGAAGATCTATTAAGAATGTGGTTGGCCGTATGTATGACATCAAACCAAAAATTAGGTGAAAGTTTCTTAGAGGACATCATACATCATACTACACATAATTTCAACAAGTATCCTATTCTTTCTCTCGGGGAAGACTCTCCACCATAACTTGATCTTTAATGTGCTCAAGAGCTCTGTAATTGATATGGCCAAATCTAGCGTGCCATGACTTCATGTTCTCCTTAGGTGTAGTAGATCTAACAACATTGGAATGAATAATTTTGTATAGAACAAACATTCCATTTCTGTTTTCTCCTTGCAAAAGACACTGCTCCTCATTTGGAGGGGATCTGGCATGAATCTTTCTTAAAGATGACTTTGTAACCTTCTGATAAGAAACAACAAAATTCTTCTTCATTTCTGGTAATGTATAGAACATAAGAACTAAAGAAAGTTCCACTTGCTTTGGATTTTAGGTTTACTTCTCCAACACCTATAACATCCAAATCGTGACCATTTGTTCTGGTCACCTTTCTTCTTGTTTACTTAGTAAGGGAAGAAATAACGTTCTTGCAACCTGTCATATGCTTAGTAGCACAAGAATAAAAAATCCAAGGATTTTTTAAGACTACATTTAATGTTGTTTGATCAGAAGTTATTTCTTCAATACTGACACTTGCATATGATTCCTTATTTGAGGAGCTAGGTTTTGAACCTTCTTGAGCAATATTACGCTGATGATCTTTTTTTCTCATTAAATATTCTCTTTTTGCATTCTGTTATAAAGATGTAATATGTGGTTGAAGATGTAATCTCCTCTTCTTCTTCTTTCGTCGGCTGAGTAGAAATTGGGGTACGAGCCCTCTTGGATGAAGAAGCAACATCTTCCTCTACTTATCTTAGCCTGGGGTACTTGCCATTGACAAGTCCTTGGAAACTAGCAAATTCATCATCATAAAACTACACATTGGGTAACTAGACATTCCATCAATTTTGTCTTTTTGCTCAAGTCTATCTTTGTAGTCACTCATCTTGAGTTAAGGGTGTATGTCAACTATGCTCTGATACCAAATGTTGGAAGTGTGGTAGGCCAAAACAATAATCACAAGTTTAATCCAAGATCTTTCCGAAACTTGACCTTAGCACATTTCACATCTTAACTTGATCAAGGTAACAAAATAGAGAGATGAAAACACAATTATAAAAGTGAAGCAGTTCAATGATACTACACACATAATAATTGCAAAATGTCAATATAAACTTTGTGTATGATACAATAATCTGAACATAAGCTGAAATTAAGTGTTCTAGTTACAAAAAAGTAATGTGTAAGCATCTAAGAGGTATTATGTGAGTGCATATGTGCAAAAAGAAGGATATAAACTGTCCAAAACAGTTATTACAGGAAATCCTAATCTAAAATTTCGCCTTCTCTAATGTAGAGCAACAACAATGGTCACTTCACACGATGAAGTGGTAGGTAAACACCTCATACAGCAGCAACACGTGAAGAAACCCTAAAGTAGAAGCCACAACTCTTCAAAACCAGCATGCACACTAGGAAGTGTGAAGAAGAAAAAAAAGCTGCCAAAAACTCATCCAAATCTGCATATACACCTTCAAAACTCTTTCCTAGCTTTTAACCCTAGAGTTTAAGCTTATATAGTTTCAATAATTGATGTTTTATGAGGCTCTAATGCCCCTTTTTATATTGGTTTTGGATTACCCACGAAAATCAAAGTGAAAAGCATGAAAAGTTGCAAAAAAGTGATTAAAGGTTTGACTTTTGATTGAATTTCAAGTTTCATATGGTGAAGTGTTATATATCGTTAGAAAGCTATGAATGAGTACTTTTCGATGATGCAATAATTGACAATCTTTGCCCTAATTCAATCATGGTTGCTTGTTTTTTTGAAAGATTTGAGCATTTTGACATTGTTTTCCAATAAAGTAATGTTGATATATTTAGGTAGTGATGTGTGTGAACACACTAGGACCGCCGAGGCACTTTTTTCCCTCTTTAGGAGGTTTTTTTCCCCCGGCTTGTATAGATGCCTATTGCTCTAATGGGCTACTTATCTTTGTAGATTCTCTAGTAATACATTCAGTATTGTGTGTTGTGTTGCAAGCTTCTTCTTCTTCCTTGTACTGTTCGCGTGCTTCCGGAGACGTCTATCTCCAACAATTGGTATGAGAGCAAGTCGTTGCTTCATCTAGGGTGCCGTCGACACTCCTCCGGTTGCAGTCTCAGAATCGCACAGATTTTGGTGAGCATACTCAGCCTGTTTTCAAGATCAAAACAGCTTCGCTATGCGGTTCCGAAATCGCGATCTGAGCTCGTTTCGGCCTCCGAACGCACTATCGTATCGCTTGTGCAGGCTATTTCGTCTTTTTGTGCCGAAGGTATATACCAGTTTCTGTTCTCCAGTATAAGCGTCTCGAAGTCTCCTACAGGTCTAACGGAATTCGTTTGGGTAGTTCTGTTCAACTTTTTGAGATGCAATCAATTTTCTGCATCAAGGTATTTTAGTCACCGGCCATGGCTGAAAGCAGTGATGTATTTCGTATGTTGGATGTTGAGGATAAGTTGGATGGTACCAACTACCCGTTGTGGGCTTATATAATGGGACATGTATTGGTTGCAAAAGGATTGTGGAACATTGTGCAGGGTGTTGAGAAACGTCCTATCACACCTGCAATTGTTACACCAGCAGGTACTGAAGCTGATACAGAAGGTGTCGAAGATGATGATATTCTGCATATTCTTGTTTGTGCTACGGTTTCTGCTGCACCTACTGTAGAGCAGATTTGTTGGGATGGCAGAGATGCCCAGGCACATGCATCGATAGCTTTGTCTGTTAAACGTGCCATTATCCCTCACATTCTCTCTTGCAGAACAACTAAGGATGCTTGGGATACACTTACCACATTGTACCAAGCTAGGAATGAGGCTCGTGTTGCTTACCTCCGAAAACAGTTGGAGATCGAGCACATGAATGAAGGTGATTCTATGGACAATTTTCTAACAAAGATCAAAGACTTGAAGGAACAATTGATTTCTGTTGATGAGGTTATACCAGATAGCTCACTTGTGCTGACCGTTCTGAATGGTCTTCCTGATTTATATCAGAGTTTTGCTTCTACTCTTCGGTTGATGATGAAAGGCAATCCAAATGCCTTGTCTTTTGAGGAGTTAGTCTCTGTTTTGTTGCAGGAGGATCAATCCAGGAAGAACATGTCCATTATGCATGTTGCAGATCAAGCTTTCCTGGCTAGTCAGAAGGGCAAAGGAAAATGGAGCTCTTCAACTACTAAGCAGAAATCTGCAAATGCTGCACATTTAAAGAAGGAAGTACAGATGAGAAAAAAATTGGAAAAGCAGATATTGTTTTGCAAGTACTGTAAAGGGAATGATCATATCATAAAGAATTGTCCAAAACTGGCTGTTAAAGAGGCAAAGAAGAAAGAGGCTGGAATGGTTGTTGCAGAGGCCTCTACACCAAAAACAGCTAATCTTGTGAAGGAAGAAGAATGGGCGTTTACTACCGTTTGCAGTTTTGACCCATCTTCTCATTAGCTGTGCATCTCTGCAGTAGACTCGGATGTTTGGTACTTTGACAGTGGGGCGACCCAACATATTACCTCGTAGCACAATTTCTTCTCTTCACTCGAGCCTGCCTCTACAGGGAATACTGTTACATGCCGCAACAACTCCTCTTATCCTGTTATGGGAGTTGGTAAGATCACTTTGACTACTGCTCATGGTAGTTCTTTCACTTTGTCAGATGCTTTGTTTGTGCCAGGGATCAAGAAAAATCTGTTATCAGTTTCGGCATTAGCCAAGATTGGCTTGGTCGTGAAATTTGTTGATGACAGGTGTACAGTACATGATCTATCAAATGGGGACATGATTATTGCTTCTGGCATTTTATGTCGTGGGTTGTATAAGCTCATAGACTATGAAAGATCTGTAAATGATTTGGCATGTGCAGTACATGATTCTCAGGCTATGTCAGATGCAAAGCTTTGGCATGCACGCTTTGGTCATCTGAATTTTCCTAGTTTGCTACGCATGCAAAAATCTGAAATGGTGTCCTCTTTGCCCAAACTTGAGGCACCCGGAAAACATGTTTGTGAAGGCTGTATTTTGGGCAAAATGCAGCGTTCTTCCTTTCCAAAAGATGGTTTAGTTCGGGCTACTCAGAAATTGCAGCTTGTACATAGTGATGTCTGAGGTCCTATGCAGACACCTTCTTTTGGAAATTATCTTTACTTCGTGACTTTCATCGATGATTTTTCCAGACATGCATGGGTATTTCCATTGAAGGCAAAGTCCGAAGTGTTCCTGTGCTTCAAACAGTTTTTGGTTTTGGCTGAACATCTGTCAGCATGTAAAATGGGCACCCTTCGTTCTGATCGAGGGGGGGAATATATGTCTTCTGATTTTAATGCATTTCTAGCTGAACGTGGCATAAAACACCAGTGTACAGTGCCGTATACACCTCAACAGAATGGAGTTGCTGAACGAAAGAAAAGGTGACTCATGGAGATGGCGAGGTGTATGGTCAAGAGTCCGGCTTTACCACGTAGTTTCTGGCTTGAGGCTGTCATGTGTGCAACATATGTACTTAACAGGTGTCCCACTAAAGCATTGCAATCTATCACTCCATATGAGGCTTGGCATGATCGCAAGCCATTTGTTGCTCATCTGCATGTTTTTGGTTGTTTGGCATATGCATTAGTGCCTGAACAACATCGCAGAAAATTGGATGATAAAGCAGTAAAATGTATTTTTGTTGCGTACAGTTCAGAAAGTAAAGGCCATTGTCTGTATCATCCACATACTAAACGCATTCTGGTTAGCCGTGATGTTGTTTTTGTGGAAGATGCTATTTAGCCATTGCTTTCATGTACTAAGGAGACATCTGTTAGCTCCAAAGACATGTATGATACTTTGCTTCCTCTTTTCGCAGGTGGACAGTCTAGTGCTAGTCCTAATGAGGAAACTTCTCAGCCTTTGCAGGTTTCATGTGATAATGCAAATCATTCCATTTCTGATGCAGATTTACATGATGCACTTATTGATGAGAGAGCTGATACTGAGCATGCAAGAACTATGCCAAAATGGTTGGTGCAGACCTTGCGTGACAACAAATTAGATGCACCTTTGTCATATCGTACTCGATCAGGCTCTCATAGTGCCTCTTTTGCATCAGATTGCTATGCTATGGCTGCATCTAGTCTCTGTGATGAGACTGAGCCTGTTTCGTTAGATGAAGCACAAAATTCAGAAAATTGGATGGCTGCTATGCAATCTGAACATGATGCAATAATGAAGAATGGTACTTGGTCTTTATGTGACTTGCCTCCTGGCAAGAAGGCCATTGGCACTAAGTGGGTATACAAGCTGAAGCGTAAAGCCGATGGTAGAGTTGACAGGTATAAGGCTAGGCTTGTTGCAAAGGGTTATGCACAGGAAAGAGGCATTGATTTTGATGAGATCTTTGCACCTACATGCCGTATGACTACTGTTCGGAGCATATGTGCACTTGCAGCCCATGATGGTTGGAATGTACATCAGTTGGACATTAAAACTGCATTTTTGAATGGTGAGGTGCATGAAGAAGTGTATGTTTTTCAGCCCCGTGGCTTTGTGCAAAACGGGCATGAAAACCAGGTGTGCAAGTTAAAGAAGGCATTATATGGTCTAAAGAAAGCACCACGTGCTTGGTATGAGAAGATACATGCCTATCTGATTGCACATGGTTTTGAGAACAGTCCAACTGAAAGCACCTTATATTTTAAGCATGCTAATGATGTGCTTCTGATCATTGTTGTCTATGTCGAAGACATGCTGCTCACTGGTCCTATTGAGAAGCATATTGCTGTTTTTAAAGTTGATTTGCATGCGTCATTTGAGATGTCTGATTTGGGGCAAAGCCTATTGCCACTTCTATGGAGACAGGTTTACGATTGAGTCTTCATGATGTTGGAGATGCATTTGATGCTGTTCTCTATCAGCAGGCTGTTGGATGCTTGATTTACTTATGCATTACTTGGCCAGATATTCAGTTTGCTGTCTCACAGATGAGCAGGTTTATGCATTGCCTAGGAGTCAAGCATTGGAAGGTGGTTAAGCGCATTTGCTACTTGAGTGGTACTCGGCTACTTGGGTTGTTTTATCCCAAGGGGGATCACTACCGCCAGATTTGCATGCTTTTTCTAATTCTGATTGGGCTGGCTGCTATGACACTCGTGTGTCCACTAGTGGCTTTTTCTTCATGCTTGGTAGCTCATGTATATCTTGGTTGAGCAAGAAGCAGCCTATTGTGGCCACTTCCAGTTGTGAGGCTGAGTATAGGGAAGCTTTCACAGTGACTGCTGAGTGTGTGTGGCTCAGACGCCTTATGGCTGATTTGGGTGTTGGTCAGTCTTCTGCCACCACCATCTTCACTGACAGTCAGAGCGCATTGGCAGTTGCGAGGAACCCTGTGTTCCATGCTCGCACTAAGCACATTGAGGTGCATTATCACTATGTCGGGGAGAGGTTCTGTGCTGGGGAGATCAACTTGGCATATGTGCCCACCATAGTAAAAAAAATCGCGATTTTTTCATAAAATAAAAGGCTTTTAAATCTCGAACGATTTATTCGCGAGTTTTATTTTTTTCGATTTTTTTTTTAATTTTTTATTTTTGCTCTATTTTGAGATATTATCATTCATCATATCCATATTACGTGCATTATATCCATATGAAATGCATTATAAATAAATTTTATGATATATATTATTACATTAGAATGTTTTAAATGTGTATGTACAGAAATTTTCAAAAAAAAAAAAAATCATATAAATTGCAAAAGAATAAAAATCGCGATTTTTATTTTAAATCCGAGCGATTAAAACGATTAAATCGTTTAAATCCCGATTTTTAATCTCGATTTAAATCTCTCTGTTTGTACTATGGTGCCCACGCAGGAGAACATTGGAGACCTTTTCACGAAGGCTCTGTCTAGGGAGAAGTTTGAAGGTTTCTGCAAAGCTTTGGGCTTACTTCCTTTTGTGGAGTGATTTCCACATAGCTTGGCACTTCCTTATACATGAGCATAGTAGGACCTGACCACGATTTTTTTTCAAAAATAAAAATCGTTTAAATCGTAAAACGATTTTTATATTATAAAGAACAATTTATTTATTTATTTATTTAGTTTTTTGGAGTTCATTAAAAAAAAATAAAATTCTTTGGAGTTCATATACCTAACTCATAACGTTTGCAAATGGTTTCTTTGGAGTTCCAATCTGCTGATTTTCTTGTTTTCACATACCTTGAGCTTCTACAACTGAAAATTGTCCATTCCATTGTCACTTGAGCTTTAAACTTTGACCCTTCATTTTGACGATTCCATTATCCATAATACACATACAATGTACACATCTTTCTTGACTCTTTGAGTTTTGAAAGTTGAGATATATCATATAGTGCCTTTATTCATGCAAATATCTATATATATATCTATAGTTTTTATGGAAAAAAATAAAAATCTCTCTTAGTGGATAAGAACCTCGATTTTTATTTTGGGTCTCAACGATTTAAACGATTTAAACGATTTAAACGATTAAACCTCGATTTAAATCTTACGATTTAAATCTCTCGGTCACACTATGTACATGAGTGCGAGCTCCTTGTTCACCGCATCACTCCCAGGGTGGATTTGTTGATATATTTAGGTAGTGATGTGTGTGAACACACTAGGACCGCCGGGGCACTTTTTTCCCTCTTTAGGAGGTTTATTTCCCCCGGCTTGTATATGCGCCTATTGCCCTAATGGGCTGCTTATCTTTGTACATTCTCTAGTAATACATTCAGTTTTGTGTGTTGTGCTCCAAGCTTCTTCTTCTTCCTTGTGCTGTTCACGTGCTTCCGCAGACGTCTATCTCCATCAAGTAATAGGCATTGCAACTTTGCAAACAAAATTGAGAGAGAGAGAGAGAGAGAGAGAGAGAGAGAGAGAGAGAGAGAGAGAGAGAGAGAGAGAGAGAGAGAGAGAGAGAGAGAGAGAGAGAGAGAGAGAGAGAGAGAGAGAGAGAGAGAGAGAGAGAGAGAGAGAGAACGATATGTAGATGGAAGTGAGTTAAGGATGTTTACTCCAACATTAAGAAGTTGATCATGAATGTCCTTAAGTTTCAAAAAATGAGATTGTACTAATTAACCAACTTTTATGCGTGTGTTGGCTAATTGCCTCTTTAGATGAGCCTTCTTAGCAGGATTTTTTGCTTTGATAGAGATTCTCCAACTCCTACCAAGTGTCACATTATTCCTGATTTCACACCCATAGCTATAAGAGAGAGTGCTTGAGGATCTCTTGAATCCCTTTTGGACTGCTCGTCAGAAGGTCGAATCAGCTTCCCTTTGTCTCTGGATGATGAAACAACATCTTCTTCTCCTTCCTTTGTCTGTTGGGCAGAAATTGGAGCAACACGCTTATTGGAAGAACAGCCAACATCTTCAATCAACTGCCTTGGTCTTGGAAGTTTACCATTGACAATATTCCACAAGTCCTTGGAACGAGCGAATTCAGTATCATGAAACTCCACATAGGATAGTTATACGTTCCATAAAGTTTGTCCTCTTGTTCCAATCTATCTCTATAATCACCCATCTTTGGAACTAGGTATGCATGTCCAATAAGAGCTGCTACCAAATACTGGAAGAGAGGTAGGTCCAATAATAGATCCACAATTCTTTCCAACACTTAAAACCTTGCGTGCACATACATCTTGAACCTTGTCTAGTGAGCACTTCAACCGGTGGTTGATGATTCAATTCCTACCGAGTGATGGATGTAAAGTAGCCTTGCTGCAATGTAGAATCTAGGGTCTAACGACCTGTGGATCTTGTGCCTCCAGTTGACTTTGTGGGTCGACCATATTGGACAACTGTCACATGTGAAAGTGCAACAAGTCGACCATTCCGTGGTATGTGAGGATCGACCCTACTGATAGTCTACCTTGGGTGTCAAGATGAGGGAGAGCCTTTATGGCACAAAGCAGTGGGTGTCTGTGCTACAGGCCACTTGGTTTGCAGGCCACAATTCAGTCCATGGGGCTGCAAATCTGTAAGACTTCAGGGCCCAGGCTGCAGGCTTAATTGTAAGCCCGTGGGGGTCCCGTGGGAACTATGCCCTTCACTTGTTAGTTCAGTTCACTAAACCTTGTATTCCAGAAGGTAGGCCTAAGGAGGAACTTCCTATAGAGGTGAAGAAACAAGTCATACAGCAGGGTTATTGTACTATGCCCAACTCAGATGCAAGCATTTGTAGAGCTGAGGGAAAATCAGAAACTCATGTGTTGATTTTTGTTAATTGAAGAACATGTAACTTGGCATAGAGTAGGCGAGATAGGGACTATTACAGAGGTAGGGCTTGACCCTACAAAGTTTTTGTCCCCAATATTGAGAAGTTGCCAATGCATAATCTGTTTTATGTTGATGCTTGGAATTTCATATTATGTGGCTAGAGGGAAGTGATACACTGTTAAGAATTGGTGCCATTCATGGATATGAACACAAAGGGAATGATTGCCCTTTTAAATGGGAGAATCCGAGAGTTTATTTGTGTTTTATCAACTTTTCAACTGTTTGATTAGTGAAGGATCAAACCTTTGCTTGTTCATGCTTTATAAACCGTTTGATGAAATTCACTATGCTATCTAGGATGTTAATAGAGATGGGAATGATTTAAAGATTTTAGAGCCTGTTTTTTTTTTTCTCAAGTCATTGCCAGTGGAGTTAGCTCATGGGCCCAAGGACCTTGCCACAGATCTTACCGCTGGACCAAAAGCTGCTAGGAAGTAGGAGAGTTGTTATGTCTTGTACATGATCAAACCTTTGTATTCTCAGTAAATGTATGTGGTAATGTGGGAGTAATTCATGTGGATTTCAAAAACTTTAACGAGAGAGTAAGTTTTGCTGATAGTTGAGAGCATGTGAGCATGGTAAATGCTGCAAAAAGCAGCTTCGGGCAGTGGAATAGATAGTGAATGTAGGAGTTATTCATCACCAATTTTTTGGGTCACGAAAACTATTTTCACCGCGTACTGCCTTCCATAATACGATATACCTTACGAAATACTCAGTACAGGTGTAAGTCTGTGTTATCTTTTTGATCTGTTTCAGCTATTTCTATGATATATCAGTACCTTAATTTTTGTAACTGTGTTTCAATTTTTCTATGTCGATTAGATTGTGTATTCATGGCTTGTATGATATATTTTTTTTCTTTTTTGGGTTTGAAGGTGTTCATTATGTTGTAAGCAAGGTGGTGCCCTCAAGCCTTCAACAGAACCTCACAAATGGGCTCATGTGGTGTGTGCATTGTACACAAATGAAACATATTTCGTCAATCCGGATGCAATGGAACCCATCGATGGTTTGAGTGCTGCAGATGCACGGGCAAAGCGACAAAAGCGACAATGTGTCCTCTGTGGTATGAGGGAGGGTTCTGTGGAAAGATGCTCTGTACCGGGATGCAAGGCTGTCTTTCACGTATCATGTGGTGTCAATCAAGGTGCATCTTTCGAGGTTTGTCTGCGATTGTATCAGCATGTTAGGTAAATCTGAAACATTTATCCACTTTAGGAAATTGAAACAGTTCTTTTTCATATGCAGTTTCAACATTCTAATCAGCAAGTCACTTCTGTCCTCATCTATTGTCCTAGTCATGCCCTTACAGCCAATGGAGCAGCCAAAAGAATGCCAAGTGAGGTATGCAAAATGTTGAATTTTCCTGTTTTTAACCTGTCTAATATTTGGCCTTTTGAATTTGTGTGTAGGAAGAAGAGATATCTCCCTCAAATATCTGCAGTCAAGAGTTTTTGGGCAAAAAAGATTCATCTACTCCAGATAGACCAAGTGGAGATTTTCTGAGCAGGACAAGTAAGGAAAAGGCATCATCAAGCCATGGCAAGGATCTTGGAAAAAGTTCAAATGGTTACAATATGAGAAGTTGGGAAATTATAAAGAAGGAACGTGAGCTGGGCACCTTTGCAGAAGAGGAAAGAGTTTACAACTGCATTTCAGAGATGATGCTGGATGCAGATTTGTTGAAAGACAAAGAAACAAGCGGGAAGATGCTATCTGAAAAAGAATATAAGAAAGTGCTTAGTCAGAAAAATTCAGATTTTATGGAGCGAATTTATTTATATTGGGTTTCAAAGAGAGCAAAGCAAGGAGGACCATTGCTGCATCATATCCAGCAGGTCAAGCATTGATTAATATTTGCTCTTATGTCATGTAACGTTGTAGGTGTTCTATGACTTACTGTTTTAAAAGAATTTACACATGATGAGTTTTACACACGATGAATTGTAAACTTCTTTAAATACATGTTTCATGTTTAGTCAAGGGCTTATACATATTTTGCTGTCCTTTGCTTGTGATCCTGTCTTGCCTCCGTAAGTATCTTTTGTATTTGTACTACCAAACAATGTTTGATGTTCTGTTTCATTTAGCTGTAAATGTGATTTATTGTTTATTTTTTTAAGGCTTTCGTGGCAAATTTCAAATGATACTATAGAACTTGACAACACAAAAATTTTACCATGTTACATCAACTTGTGCATGTTCATTGCTGTGCTTAGTTTGCTATTGTGTTTCTAATGCTTGTTTGTTCGATGAGGGAAAAAAAGTTTTATTATTATTATTTTCAATGGCTCATATTCATCTGAATCTGATGAATTTTTCCTGCTGGTGCCATATTTTGTCTATCAGGAGCAAGCAGCAAAATCCTTTGGCATCTTCAATCCAGATGATGCAGGTAGCATTTCAGTAAATCCGGTCTCTGTGGGAAGCTTTCAAGAAAGTTCCATTGATATGGTTTGTTTTTGAACTTAACCTATGCTTGATTTATGTAGACAGGTGTACAATTTCATTTTTGCTCTAGTTTATTTGGAGCTAGATATTGTATACATGTGAAATCCATTGTGATCAGTTTGGCATTTGTGCAGAAAGTTCTGACAGCATGGCAACAACTAAGAGTACTTAGGAAGCTGACTCTCTTAGTCGTGCAAAGAGAGAGATTGAAGTTAGAGATTTTCTCTCTTGATCAAGATATCCTTAATATTGGCTTTGAAGCTTTGAATGATACAAGCATCAATCAACAGTGCAGTTCCTGCAAGGGTTTAAACCTCTGCTTCCCTTGTGTTGATTGCAACATAGATACTTGCATATGCTGCCTAGTGAAGAATTCAAAATATAGGACTGGGTGGGACGTTTTGATGCATCCAAAGTATGTTTGCAGCAACTGTGAAAAGAAGAACCTCAAAATGCACAAAGATCTCCCCTCCAGATTCCTTGCAAATCCTAAGGAGAACTCGGCTTCTTGTTTTGTGAATGAGAGATGGAGTGAAAAATGCAATGGTGATATGGTGACAGAAAACTCCCAAACAATTTCAGAGAGAAAGCCATATATTCTACTTCCCCGATGTGATTGTAGCAATCAAGATAAATCAGCAACCCAAGCCTTCTGGGAGCAAACTCATTCCAAGACAGCGTTGATCTCAGATCTGACAAAAAATAGAATCCAGATGGTAGGGTAATATGGCACATCCTGCATTTTACTTGAACTAGTCAGGGCATCGGCCTCGGAAAGATGTCCCCTTACGAAATTCCTGGTAGTGATGTGAGGAAATATGCCATTGATAGCCTGCATCACTGCTGAATTTGGCTGTAACATAGCAAATGCTGGGCAAGAATTAGCTTGTTTCTAATGCCAACTCACTCGGAAATTTTGTCAAAGCATAGGCACATTTATGATGGTGGTTTTTGAAAATTTTCAAACCCCTGTGAGCCTTCATTTTTAGGATAGCTGTCATAGTTACTTGCTCAATAGATGGTGAAGCCTAAGGCTTTCGGCAGTTGGCCACTGGTTACACAAAAAATTTGTGTTGCTGCCTAAACAGCATCCATATTGTACATAATCTATTGTAATTTGCTTCAGCTGTTTGATCTTTTACTGGTCCAATACATGTAATCAAACTTTCTGAAAGGTCAACTTCTTCTGTTTCATTATAGACACTCTGGACATGGTATAGCAATCAGCTGGAGTTACTTTATGGAATATCCTGATCATCAGAAGAGTGTTAAATGCACCATTCACTGTGCAATGCATCAGATTAATAAGGAAAATTTCCAAACGACTTGGAACTTATGAATATCTTTTTGGGGCCAATACTATGCTATAAATATCACCTATTAGTAAGAATGATCAATGTGATGAAGTGTAATTATTTTGAAGATAGGTGCATCTTTTTTTCTTTGTGGGGAGGGAGTCCATTGTTGTTATAGCAACTTTGTTCGCTCAGATTGTTAAATGAGGTGGGAAAAGTCTTCCTGCTTTTGATCAGTGTTGGATGCATAGGATGCAGTTGATTCAGGTATTACATAGGTGATAGAACCCCATAATATCCATGGTTTTCAGAGGCATTAGATTAGGTTTCTCTGAGGGTTCTACTGATTGATGTGTAATTGGCCATGTCATGAAGGACATGAACATAAGCCATGAGAATTACGAAACAGACGCAGGTTTCTCTCTTCCATTGTAGTGATTGAAACTCAAGATTTTTTAGTCCTGAATTCATAGGCTTGATGACTGTTCCTCATTTAGGACATGAATCATTCTTATCATAATCATCACTACTATCATGAGCAGGAATGTTATTAATGCCCCCTTTTGGGATAGGTGGTATTTGGAAGTGGTATCATCTATTACAGGTAAGAGCCCACCCTAAAAGATGTACTTCATGTGATCAGGTTGTCTCTACAGTCCTAAGTTCTTTGTGCTTGAAAGTTATATGCTCATTCAAGATAGGTTCCTGATGTAAACAGATTGTGGTGATCTTATGTACATAACCAATACTTCAATGGATTCTTCTTTAGAGTTTGAAAAAGACATCTCATAGGTAGTTAATACTGTTTTATTTTAGCAAATGATAATCAGAGTTGCCTGTTACAGAATGAGCGAACGGCATTTTCAAATGAACAATTTACAACATGAATTGGAGATTTTGTGGATTCCTATTTGCTTTGGCATATATTGAACTATTTATGCAATCTGTCTCTCTCATCAGAGCTATAAAGCCCTATCAGTCCATATCACATTAGGTCCAGTGATAACTCCTTTGGAAATGTGACTTCAAGCAGTTGAGCTTTTTCAATTTCTGGTTTATATATTTATTCTCCCCCCCTTTTTGTTTTGATGGTGTGTGTGTATGCTCATTATTTGTTGAAGTTTTAACGAGTTTTAGTATACAAAATCTGAGACCTTGTAATCCCAAGGCGCATAGCAAATCTGAAATTATAAGAACTTTGAGGACAGTTGCATACTTTATTTTGAGGTGAAGGAAAATGGTATAAAAGTGGCCTTAGAGGGTTTTTAGCAAATGTCTCACCTGAAGCCCATTTAGTATGATAAAGGTGATAGAATTGCCAGTCTTTTTGAATCAAGGTTTCCCAGATTTAATCTGTACAGGCCACTTCCTATTAAAACCTTTTCTTTCCGCCCCCTTTTTTTTTTGGGTAGTTCAGTTGTGGACCTGCTCTTCCACTTTAGCTTGAAATTTATATGAACAAAGGCACAAGGGGACCCCCTTATCCCTGACTTTCTAGGGGCTTAACATCAGGCTGTACCACGGTTTTGAACATTGGACTGGACCTCACAATCCAGTGCCAAAGTGTTCACCACTACACCCGCGATCCCCAACTGTCTTTTCCTTTTTAAATTTCTACTGGGAGGGATTATATTGGATATTTCGTGCATCAGTAAGGAAAATCGAATTCTAAATCTGAAATCTCTTGATCCCCAGGAGAGCTACCTCAATTATAAGGGTGTTTTGTTTTTTTTTTTCAGGTGGCAAGTTTACTCACTCAAAAAGAGGGATCTTGATATTCTCCGATATAGAAGTGACATATGTTGATGTGGATGCCGTCAGTGGCTTCAAAGTAAATGTCAAAGCCCTTTTATGGAAGCCTTGGTCTTCAGGATGGTTTATGTTGCTCAGTTTTTGATTTGATAAGAAAAAAATAATGTAATGTTGGATGTCAAAGATTCATCCAAGGGGGATTTCATACCAAGTTTTCGTGCATTATTAAGAAGATAGTAAATCCAGGTTATGAAGCAATTTTGAGGGCAAGGAAATCTGTATGTTAGGGTGAAGTGAGAGTTTGTTGCAGCAAACGCATCTACTTGGGACACAAGAATAAGATATCTTTTAGTTTCGCATATGTTGATGTGGATGCCGTCAGTGGCTTCAAAGTAAATGTCAAAGCCCTTTTATGGAAGCCTTGGTCTTCAGGATGGTTTATGTTGCTCAGTTTTTGATTTGATAAGAAAAATTTAATGTAATGTTGGATGTCGAAGATTCATCCAAGGGGGATTTCATACCAAGTTTTCGTGCATTATTAAGAAGATAGTAAATCCAGGTTATGAAGCAATTTTGAGGGCAAGGAAATCTGTATGTTAGGGTGAAGTGCGAGTTTGTTGCAGCAAACGCATCTACTTGGGACACAAGAATAAGATATGTTTTAGTTTCTCATCATTTGCCAAGTGGGAAGTTAGCTGTAGTAGAGGTGACAGAATCGCTAGTCATCCTTTACTCAAGATTTTCAGAGGCACAGAAAAAGGTTCCTCTTGAATTATATATTGTATGCATTATTCGATGAAACTACCAAATACTCAACACGAACATTGAAAATTACCAAGCATATGTAGATTGAATCCTTTTTTGTGGAATAGTGAGTTGAGCTCAAGATCATGATTAATATATAGGTTAGAACTTAAGACTGGACCAGTAGAACTAGTTAATATGATTTGTTACCCAAGGTGAATGGTTGTGCCAAAAAGATCTTTGATGGTTTCCAAAAAATGGCTAACTGGCTGCATGTAACAGTGATGAACGTGAAAAGAATTTGAGTTGACCTGTATGAAGGTTTCTAGAGTCGCAAGAAAGTTTTTATACTAAATTAACACAATTTTAACTCTCTTTGTGAAAGATCGGGGGATGAAAGCTTTAAAATATTCAGAGTAAAGCTATATTTTTCATCATTACAAAGGGGCCATGGAAGTTAAAAGATGAGGGGTGCAAACTCTAAAAATATTGAGATTAAAAGGGCCATGGATTACTCAGTTTGGATAGTTTTATTCAAATAGCATTCTACTTGTGTGAATAAAAAAATAAGCTCAGTTTTAATTACCACAGGAATTTTACTAGGTTCCAACTTTTCTAGTCTAAATAGATTTGTATGCTCCAATAAGCCCTTTAACGTAATGTTAAGATCACTAAAAGATGATGATAAGAACATATATGTTGATAAATATTAGTCAACATTACCTAGAATGGAATTTCCCATTCTAGAAGGTGTCTGCATCTCCAATGTGCAAGTTTTCTGAGTTAATTGGGAATTTGCTGATTGAGTTCATGCTTGGATATTACTAACGATGGAATTTCCACTGAAGAAGGTCGCAACATTCCATGTGTGCAAGTTTACTGAATTAATTGGGAATTTGCTGAGTAAGTTCATGGTTGCATATCGTTTGGAAGCAGCTAGTGACTCCCATACCCACTTTTTTCTTTTCACTATTCCTCTCCGGCCTCCCCTATTTCATGCCAAAGCTTTCGTGCATTATTAAGATTTTGATAGTAAATCTAGGTTATCATTCGATTTTGAGGGCAAGGAAATCTATATGTTAGAGGGAAGTGTGTTCGCTACACCAAACTCAGCTATTTGGTACACAGTATCACTATTTTATTAAAAAGAAAAAATTCTTTAATGCATGCATGCTTCTGTTTTTGGCAGAGGAGAGCCGTCATAAGTTAGGAGTCCAATGTTGAAACGCAAGCAATGGACGAGGTAAACCCCTCATTGATTTGAGTTATTCAACTCATTATTCAACTTGCACCTTAATTGCATTTATGACCAATAATTTACATTGTTGATGTAGATAGTTATATCCACCATATTCAAAAGTGCTAAACCACAATGTATTCTACCAGAAAACTAGAACCATCAAGTATCCTATTGCATAGTTCTTCACCTTCTCCACTGTGTCATTGACCATCACCTTTCTGAGCTTCCCTGAATCTTCTAACTTCACATGTGTTCTCATTGCTTACAAGTGGTACCTTGAGGTGGTGGCATAGATGTCGGCTATAGTTAATGCCTCACTCATCAATGCTTATGCATCTT